>JAHBCN010024756.1:0-11672 GCA_019359885.1 Listronotus oregonensis | reverse complement strand
GAAAGGCAAAAGCTTTTTTTTTTCTAAAAAAATTTTTCAAAACTTCTTAAAAAATTTTTCTTTTCCACGCCTAATTTTCTAAAGATGGAATTGTTTCTACCTCTAAAGGAAAAGCCGAACTATTTGCCAAACAATTTCGCCAATTCTACGCTTGATCCTTTTTTAAAATTTTTTTTTCAAAATTGCCCCTGTTTCTCATAAAATGTCCGATATCATTTTTAAAAAAAAACCCAGTTTCAGGCATTTTCTTTTTTTTAAATAAAAATCTTTTGGAAAGGGTTTTTTCCCAGCCGGAAAGTTGGAAAGCTGCTTTTTACAACCTGTCCAAAAAAGAATCCAAAACTCTCCTTTCTAACTAAAAAACCTATTTTTTTTATTCTGTTTGCAAAGTGGGGGAAAAATTTATTAATTTCCAAATCTTTAAGTAGGGGGAAAAAAAAAGTTTTTAAATGATAGACCGTATTTTTTCCCCGGGTCACAGAAAAAATGATCTAATCTTCTTTTCTTTTTTCATACAAGGGAAACAACCCCCTTGAGTTTCTTGGTGAATCCCTTTTCCCATATAAAAATTTTTGGGGTCTGGCAGATGGGTTTCTTAAAAATTTTTCCCTTTTTTTCCGGTTTTCCCCCCTTTTAAGTTTTTTTTTTTTTTTTGGTTTTTAAAATTTTCTTTCTGATCGACGTATAGGGGGCCCCCGTAGATGGTCATTCTTCCAGCTTCTAAAATTAAGGGGGGGGGGAAGGGGGGGGCTCAGTGCTGGAAACCACGCTGTTTCTTTTAACACTAACGTTTTTAAAATAATCTCATTCTTTTTTTTTTTGGGAACAATAGTACCTTCCACTGTAGTATTCAATTGTTTGAGCCACCTATTACGTGCCCCATTTGGGAAAAAAAAAAAATTAATAATTATTAACTTAATAAATTACTTAAGACAAAATAATTATCAAATAAAAGTCCCCCTTAGCTCAGAAAAAAAAAAAAAAAATAATCATTGGAAAAGATGGTTAAAAATTTTTTTAAAAGTCGAGAGGCTCTAAAAAAAAGGGCGAGTGCTTTCCCAAAAAGGGGGGGGTATTGTCAAAAAAGTCAAAATATAAATATACAAAATTTTTTTATTACTTAATAAAATAATTTAACAAATTCCTACCAAATTGGTGGATCCCCCTTTTTTAAACCAAACTTTAATAAGATTTTAAATTATTGAAAACTAAAAAAAAAAATGTAAACTAAATTTTAATTTGTATACAAATTTAATGTTACTAAACCAAGAGCGGGAAAAATTTTTAATAAATTGTCAGCAATATAACTCTATATAAAAAAAAGTCCGCAAGACTACAACTTTTGCAAAAAAACCCTTTTAGTATGTTACCCACCTATACGTAAGGCCATAAGTTGCATTTAAAACTTTTTCATAGGCACTTACAAATTAAAAAAATAATAAAATGAAGCAGAATGACGTTATGGAAGTTACAGCAAAATATCTGAGAGCTCTAAGGCTTAAACAAAAAAATATATCCGGTCAAGGGTTAAACAAAAACAAGTGTCAGTAATTCTATCTAATTAATCAATTATCAAATGCAAAAATTTATAATTAAACCATATAAGATTATTACCAAATGATTAGCAATAAACCTTATACCTCCTACCACAGATTGATATACCTACAAGTTTTTTTAACGTCTTTGTTATTACTAGACTACTAGTAATAAATCTCATGCAAATTTTTCAGCGTGTTAAAACTATGACCAACCGCGAATACTAAAATGTATATGTATTACCAAACCGATACATAAGCACTGAATGTTCCCCCCACCGTTTTCTACATATGAGTAAGGGATACGCAACCCAAATCCATACCCCTAGTTGTATATTTTTTTAATTTAATTTTAAAAATTTAAAGTGTTTCGTGTATTTTTATGTCCCAAAAATTCCCCCCTTTTTTTTTTTGTGAAGCTACCGAGGAAATAAAGTGTTAATGACTGTTCACTCTAAGAGAAGGTAATAAAAAATAAGCTTTTTCAACTGAGTAGCAGGTGTTTTTAATAAAAATTTCGTTCAAATCTTGGGGGGACTATCGACATGACATTCTCCTTTTTAAAAAAATGTTATATCATTAACTACAAAATTTTCTTAAACTTAAGACTTAGCTGTGATTTTCCTGTTATTATGGAAGCAAAAAAGGGTTTTGCTTTAGAAACGGTAGTCTTTTTAAAAATCAGTCATCGGGGAACTAATGTCGGCAACTTGGGTTTGTCACTTGAATCTCCAAAAATAAGGCATGGGATTAAATCCATTAACTCAAACTGGAGCTAAGGGGGAAGCAACATTGGCCGGAACACAAAATCAAAAAAGAAGAAATAACAGAGGTAAAATCCGGGGTAAAAAATAAATAAAAGAAAGTAAAAAAAAAAGAAAAGAACCTTTTAAAAAAAAAAACCCCCCCAAGTTTTTTATGGTTTTTAAAAACTTTTTTAAACACAAAATTAAACCCCCACATAAATTACCCAATAAGCATAAAAAAATTTTTGACAAAGCCCCCCTTTAAAAAAAACCATTTAAAGAAAAAAACCCCCTAAATTAAATACGCAATTATCATAACCCCAAAATCGAATACAATACGTTTTCAAAGTTAGATCAAAAATTCAAAGTAGCAATTTGATAAAACTGTGTGAAAATAAAATTCTTACCTTTTTCCACAAACTAAACGAGCCAATATCGCCCCTTATAAGATATTAACAAAAAAAAAAGGGTTCCATGCAGGTTTTCCACGTGGTATAACCTTTTAAGAAGACATAAATTTCCCAAAAAATATACGGATAACGTGACATTTCACTCCCAAACAACTACTACAATTAGCCCAAACAAACGGGAAATTTACTTTTTTGTTCAACAATCCCCAAAACAAGGGTTGAAAATTAACTTTTAGAACATTGCCTTCACGTGTGCTTCTCCTTTGGTTCGCAGGGAGAGAAAAGTTTTCCCCAAAACTTATTTTTCCCGACCGCGTTTTCTGTCAAGGACGACCTTCGCAACCAAACCCTTCTTGCTGCAATTCTACCAACTCACACACAATCCATCACTGGCTCGCTGGCTGGCCTTATGCCATAATTCCTAAGGGTTGGCTCTGCCAACAGGAACTACCAGATATTATAACAAACAACACGTTCATCCCCGCAAAATATAATCCCACGTTGGGCCAATTTATTACGTGCCCCACTTGGGAAAAAAAAAAAATTTTAAATAATTATTAACAAAATTGGCACCCAACGTGTAGAGGCCACAAATTCTTGAAGGGACCGGTTTGTTAATTTTTGTCATTTTTTTTGGCTTAAAGCTGTCAAGAATAAATAAAGTATATATTGTTGATTTTTACTTCTAAATTTTGGTGTTTAATTAAAGTTTACTAAATTTGTCTTGAAACTTGGAATTTTTTTAACGATGTTACTAACTGTTGGTTTGGATTTTCTTTTGTAACTAAAGATTTACAAACTTGGTATTGGGTTTTACTGATTTTAATAGTATACTTTCAATTTGGTATTTTTTTACCCGTAACAAAATTTTTGCATACCACTTTAAAATTTTGGTCCGCAGTATTATTTTTAACAATTTTTTTCTTATTTTGACATACTTTCCTGATTTGACATTCCCATGCAGGGGAAAAATTTGTTTAATTTATTGAAGGGAAAGAAATTAGGTCGATTTCTTTGGGGTGGTGCACCTTACTGAAATTTTAATTTTCTTTAACTATTTGGAAAAGTTTTAAAAATTTTTATTCTAATTTGTCAACATGGGGTTTTTTATTTTATTAAATTGATACAAGATCGGATCAATTTTTTTAGGGTGGGGCACTTTACTGAAATTTTGATTATCTGTTGGCAGTTTGGTAAAGTTCTGAAAACGATGTGGATAGATTGGAAAGGGGGGATCTTTTTGGGGGAGCTTAAAGCTGGGTATTGTAGAGTCTGAAAATGGGACTCTTAAAGGAAGTTCATTGAGCTGCTTTGAGTGTCAAGAAGGATTCTTCATTTATTCAAAATTTTCCTTTGGGGAAAACCCAAATTTTAAGAATTGGGAAAAGGTACAACTTTTTGCTTCTGCGAGAGGCCTGGTTTTGGGGGGATAAACTGGCTGGATAGGTATACTTCTGAGGGGGTTTGGTCCGGTTAAAGGGGTGTGTTTCCCTTTGGCCCCGATGAGTTATGGAAAAAAATTTTCCCGGGGATGCAAAAGTCGGGCCAAGGGGTTGTATTCACAGCATAAAAAGTAAATTTTATTTTTGGAAATTAGCACAATGGTTTAGAGGACCGTTTAGGGTTCAAAAGGAAGGGGGATATTGCCTAGAGTTAGAAGATGAGAATGGTTTCAAGTGGTAATTGGCATGGGGGGGATTTGAACCAAAAGTGAGAGCGTTGTTGTTTTGTTTTTTTTTTAAGGATTTTGTTGTTTTCAAAGAAATTTCATTTTTTTTGAAAGGGGAAAAGGGTTGTTAAAAATTGAACTACTTTTCGGGTTTTTTTTTTTGCCCCTTTTTTTTTATGTACTTTTTGGGTGTTTTTTGAGTAGGGTTTTTTTTTGTTTTTTTGGGTTTTGGGTTTAATAATTATAACTTTTTTTTTTTTTTTTTGTTTTTTAAGTTTAAAAACGTTTTTAAAATGATCAGGTTTGGTGAAGTTGTTTATTTTTTTTTTTTTTTTTGGCAAATATGGAAGATTGTTAAGCCGCCAGAAAAGGGGGGCTTGAAATCGAGAGTGATTCCTAAACTTTCTTTTAGAAAGTTCCAAAAAAAAGTTAACTGGTTTTAGACCCCCCAACGGACCCGGGGTTGCTCCCGGTCAAAAAAAAAAAAGAAAAAGAAACAACTTCCCAAACCTGTTTTTTAAAAAAAAATTTAAACAAAAAAACAAAAAAAAAAAAATTTGAAATTCATTTCCAAAAAAAAAATGTAAATCTCCATCGGTTAAAAAAAAAAAACTTCAAAAAGAAAAACAAAAAAAACTTCCCAAATAACTGCATAAACAACATTTCAAACTATAGCCCGCTTTCCCTTTGGGTTTTCAAAAGGTTTTTTAAATCGAAAAGTATAGTTCAATTTTGAAGAACACCCATGTAATTTTTATTTGGAAAAAAAGGTCAATCCAGATACCTCTTTTTGGGGCCTCAAACTTATATTTTTGGGGGAAAAAAATTGTTCAGTTTAATGCCTCAAAAACACAGTCATGTTCGATGTCGCAAAAATCAATGCTCATCCGTTAAATGAGCGGCCAAGTTAACAGAACAAAAAATCGTTTAATCTTGTCGGCGTTATGGGGAAATGAGCCCATAAAAATCTTTAAAAATAGTTTTTCCCTATGATGAATCCCCGTTATAAAAAAAATTTTTAAAAGGGTTTTTCCCTTTTTTTAATTTATTTAAATTTAGGGTACTTTTAGTCAAAAATTTTAAAATTTTTTTTTGCTAAATTATCTGTTCAAAAATTTTTTTTGTTGTTATTTTAATTCTTTCGAAATTTTTATCAATATTTTAACCATTTTTAAATAATTTATTATAACATTTTTTTTTAATTTAAATTTAAATAACTGACCTGTTAATGACTTTTTTTTTAAATTTTTTATTATTTTAAATTTTTTCTATAATTTAAAAAAGAAATTACGTCAAAAACTCCAATGTTTTTTTTAGTTTTTTTTAATTTTTTTAAAAATTTTTTTGTTGATATGCGGTTAAAAAAAAGATTGCTTCCATGTGCCTGGATCTTGGCTGAGTGGGTTTTTTTCTAATTTTAAAACAGTTTTTTTTTTGTAAGTGTTTTTTTTAATAAACCCCAAAACTGTTTAAATTTTTTTTTTTGCATTCAAAAAAAAAAAAAATAAAAACTTTTTTTTTAAAAAAAAAGTTTTAAAATTTAAAATTCAAATATTATTTTCCTTCCAAAAAATTTTAAAGTTAAAGAACTGGAAAATTTTTGCCTCTCGTTTATTCTAAATAAGTTAAATTTTTTTTTTAAAAACCTATTATGTCAGACGTTATACGACGGGGTTTTTTTTTGAATCTGAACAGCATCCAGGCACTGGGGGGGATAAAAAAAAAGGCCAAAGCCGAGCAAATAGGCCTGTCATAAGGACGCAGTGTGGGGCGAAAAAAAGAGAGCATCTAAGTAGGCTGTTCGCCAAGCAAAAAAAAAAGACTGCCCCCCCCGTCATTGTTCTCTCAGATACTCTTTTTTTTGGTTACTTTTATTCCGATTGGCACAAAATTAAAGCCCAAAACTAAAAGTTAAATTTTCTGCTACTCCCCTGAACTTTTTTTTGACATAAAAAATATGGGGGAAGACTTGAAAATGTGTTATCAATATTAAGTAAATTATGGGTACGTTCTTTATTTTGGGGTGTCCGAAAGGTCGCTCTTCAGCAACGAAACCCCCATCCTACTTTCGGAAAAATATATTTATAGTAAAATCGGCCTGGAAAATTTTTGGAAAAAATTTTTTTTTGTTTCAAATTTTCCCCAAAAGGGGTAAAACTAAAAAAAAAATTAAAAACACTGATTTTTAAAAAAATATGCCCTATTAATAATGTCTTTATAAATTTCTCACAAACTATGTAAAATAAGAAAACTTTTTTTTTTAATTTTTTTCCCCAAATAAATGGGGAAGGGGGAGGAGAAGGAATTACATTTGAAAAAGTTGAATAACTTTGTTTCGGCTTAACCGATTTTAATAAACTAGGTTTCGTTTAAAAAGTTTTTGGGCTTAAGAAAAAAATTGGATGATAAACTTATTTTTTTTTTTATCCCCAGAGACTGATTGGTGGCAAACTTATAAATTTTGTCTTTTTTAAAAAAATTCTTCAAATCCTCTTTTCGGCGAAAAATATGCCATGGTATTGAAAGCGGCATTTTAATAAATATTGCTTAGACGTGTGACAACCCCCCCAAGAGGAACTGGAAACTTGAATCCCCACAAAAAAAGATTCTTAAAAAAACCCCTAGATAATAATTGCTATTTTTTTCCAACGGGGAAATTTTGAATGATTTTTAAATTAAAAAAAAAAAAATTTTAAGGAATTTTTATATTATTTATTATTCCAGAGAAACAAATGGTTTTTTTTGGGCTGACAGCTTAAAATGGAAAAAAAACGAGCAACGCAGTTTTTCGGCAATAAGTCGAAATTTTTGATATCAAAATGCGGTTTTTTTCCCGTTTTTTTTTTTTTATGTTTTTTTAAAGGGTTTATTATAATAATAATAACCCATATTTAATTTTTTTAAAAAAGCAAAATTTTTAAAGGGCCCCAAACCCCAATATTTTATCTTAAGCCCTGGTAAAAAATCTTTTACATGAGACCTTGTTTTGAAAACGGTTAAGCCAAAAAAAAAAAAGAATTTCCCCCCTCCCTTTATTTGACGTTAAAAGGAAAAAAGGTTAAAAAAAAAAAGTTGTTTATTTTTTAAGGTTTGTAAAAACTATTAACACCATAAAATTTAAAATAGCATATTTTTTTAAAAATCCATGTTTTCATTTTTTTTTTAGTTTTACGCCCTCTGGGTGGAATTAGATCTTAAAAATTTTTAGCATTTTTTGGGAGTTTTTTATAAATATTTTTTTTTTCCAAAGCTATGGGGAAAAAGGTATACGCCGGAAGACGACCGATCAGGGTGTATTTTTAAAACTACATTTAAAATTTGGGGAAAAAAATTTTTACTTTTAACAGTTAAAATAAAATATATCACAGTATTTACAGTATGTTTTTTTTGTTGGGATAAATCCTTACACCTTTTTTTGGGAAAAGGGACCACTTTGGTCCAGGTCCCGGGGGGTAACGAACTGAGCCTTTTCAGCCCTATTCCCCCCGGGCTGAAAAAGGCCTGTCTAAACGGTACATCCGCTACAAAGGGTCCAAGTACAATTAAAAGGCCCAAAAACCCTTTTAAATTTTTACAGTTACAAAAAAAGCAGGTTCTTCGTCAATTCCATAAGGGGTGTAAACGGCAAAAACAAAAAAGGGCCAGGAACAAGAAGGAAAATAGGCTTCCAATAACCAAAAATGCAGTCGGAAAAATTTGTAACTTCTGTTTCCAAGTTTCCTGGGTCAGTTCGTCCCCCATGGTCGAATTGCGCTATTACGCCCTTTAGGTCACTGGTTTTGTCCCTTGCTCGCACTGGCCCTAATAATTAATGTGGGTTTCCGGGCCCACTTTTACATTTTGGTTTTTTTTTAAAAGTTTTACGCGTTAGCGTAGTTATCCCACACCCAAATTATCAATCAAACAACCCTTCTTTTAATATTCCCAAAAGGCAAGTTAGGTTGGGGTGACGGGCCCAAAAGGTGCCACCGGCTGCCCTTTGTTTAAACATACGCACGTCAGAAACGGTGGCGGTGTTTGCTATCGATCCCCAACCAATGAACTAATCATAGATAAAAAGCATTTCATTCATAAACGAACGAGAGCTGCGCCCAAATTTTGTGTTTTTTTTGGGGATAGAATCATATCCGTACTTTAAAATTGACCTGCCACCCAAATTTTAAATTTTTTAAAAAATCCCCAAAAATAAAATTTCAATTGTCAAAAAAAACCCAAAAAAAAAAAAGAAACATTATTACGCCCATATTTAATGTGCTCTGGGCCCAAAGCCTGGCCAAAGTACAAGCATGGTTGAGGAATGGTGAAATCCCAACTTGAAAGGTTGGGTTTTATTTTCTTGCAAATGTTTTTGAAATTTATTTTTTTTATTTTATTAATTTCAAAATTAACTTAAATTTGGGGGTTTTTTTTATTTTTAAAAATTAAGTTTTATTTAATATCAGTTCAGGTTTCAAGAAAAAATATTTTTTTGTAAAACCCTTTTGGGTTTTGGGGGATTTTATTTTTTGTACAATTTCTTCCATGAGGTAAATTGAACAGGATGTCACCTTATAATGAGTTTTATTTAGTTTTAATTGAATTGCCTTTTAATGTTTTCTATGGGCCCCTAAAAAACAGCCAAAACTAAACCTTTTAACAGTTTTTCAAAATTAAAATAATTTTTATTTGTGGTTAAACAAAGTAGAATTGAAAATGCCAAATTAATTTTAAAAATTGTTAAAATTTTCCCCCGGTATCCCCACTTTTTTTTGGTTTTTTCTAAGGATAAAATAATAAAGCATTTTTTAACTTTTATTTACTAAATAGGGATTAATTAGTTAATAATAAGAAAATCGTCGAATATGCTTTTAAGAATAGGTAAAGAATATAATAGGCCTGTAATGTAAAAAAATAACTTAACCCAATAACTTACGATTAAATGAAAACAGTTGTGGTTTTTAGAAATTTTAAAAGTTTAAAATATTTTAAAAAACTAAAAATTTGTGAAAAATATTTTGAAATAAAAGAAACAGCATTTTTTTTATTTCAAAATATTTTTGGTTTAAAAATTATTAGGACATGTTTAAAAAGTAATGCACCCTAGCTTCCCAAATTTTAATTTTGACATTTTAGTTTTAAAATACCATCGTCAGCTTTTTTATGGAGCCCATTTTGTTTTTTAGTATATTTAAAAAGAAATTGCTTTTTCTTTACGATAATATATAGCACTTTTAAAAAATATTTTATTTTAATAATAGAACGTACAAATTTATTTTTTGCCTGAGTAGACCATGACTGCCGAGGTCATTAGCTCTACAAACAGTTTCCATTCCTTTCCTTACAAGAAATTCTGTTGAAAAAGAAATTTCTAGTGTATTTTTACCCTTTATAAACTCACAAACCCCAACAAAGACGGAGATTCACTTGGCGTATATTGACTGAAATGCCGTTCGGTAACTTTTTTTTATTGACTGCGCGAATATTTACTAAACTGAAGAATTTTAAGAAAAAATAAATGTTTGTCCTAAAAAACTTTTTTTAATTTTATTAACTTTGAAAACTTAACCTAAAAACATCTAAAAAAACACTTTTATCGTTTTCAAGGTGGCCCGAAAACAACATTAAACATAATAATGTCTTAAAAAAATGTTTTATTACCAACCGTGCATTTGATAATTTTTAAGAAAGCTGACCAAACAGTTTTAAAAAATAATAAAAATCAAAATACAAACCTACAATATATATATATATATATATATATATATATATATATATATATATATATATATATATATATATATATATATATATATATATATATATATATATATATATATATATATATATATATATAAAATAAAATATATATATATATATATATATATATATATATATATATATATATATATATATATATATATATATATATATATATATATTATTGTTAAATTATGAAGAAAAGTTCATATCAACCTAGGTCCTGTATTAAAGGGCCTTTTATCGATTAAAATGACCGGGATATAGGTTTTTTTTTACTGGAACCTTTCAGATGGTTATCTGATTTTTGGCATTAATTTTTTATTAAAGGGTATTTTTTAGTGTTTTTTAAATTGTTAAAAAAAATTTTTTATTTTTTTAATCGGGGGGGGACGGGGGAGGCATCGTTTAATTTATTAAATTTTTAAAACGCCATTTTTTTGCAGTTTTTTTTAAAAAATTTTTGTTTTCCCTATAAATAACAAAAAAAGGTATTCTTTTGAAAACTTGTCAGGCTAGCCCTTTTCAAAAAACACTCTTAAAAGAAAAAAAAATTTAAATTACCCCTTTGGGTTTTGCCACCCAGCCTTAGCCGTACGCAAAAATTTTTGTTTGTTCTTTCGTTTTCTCCCCTTTCCAAATCTTTCCCTATTCTACGCCTGAGACAAAGACAAGCTTTGGTCAAACACTAGTGCTTATCTTCTAAACTTTCACAGTATACGAGAGGTTCGATCCCACTAAATAAAAATATAAGAGATACTGGTAAAATTTTATCATTGCTTTAAAATAAAATGTATTATAAATTAATGATCAATAAACAGCCTTTAAAAACATATAGTATATCCAGTTAGAACTGGCAATTTATTTTTATAAATAACGATATGGGAAAAAATGTTTTTTATTTTAAAAGTATTTTATTTACGTCAGTACCTTGAAAATCAAGTTATCCTCTTTTAAAAATTTAATAATTTTGCTTCCAAAACTCTGTGGACAAATACCCCAAAAATTTCAAAGGTTTTTTTAATGGAAAACTCTGTAAACTGTGGGACCCAAAATAAAAAAAAACACCTAAATAAACAATTCAATGATGAAAATTTGAAATGTTTTATCAAGTATACAGAGTTTGTCGTAGACTTTATCGAATTGGAAAATAATAATAATACCTATTTTTGAAAATATTGTTTAGTTAGTAATTTTTTTTAATAAATCTTAGAACACGCCTAAATTAAATATGTTAGGTATTTTATACCTATTATATTTTATCGGAAAACAAACAAGTCAGAGAACAAGTAAGCAATTCTGTTTTTAAAAATTATTATAACGGGTTGATTTTAAACGGTAATAAAACAAGTTACCATGGTAATTTTATAAAAAATTAAGATTTTAATATAGTTATTTTCCTAACAAGTGGAAATTTCTTTTTCCGCACGCATGCCCCTTGCGGCGAAGCGGGAGGGGTTTTTTCCCACGAGCGTCGGATAATACCAATATTAAAACAATGATTATTTTTAAATTATGTTTAATCGAAAGAACTACTAAAAAATTTATAAAAGGGAATTTTTTTTGATAACATTTA
>JAHBCN010024755.1:0-11791 GCA_019359885.1 Listronotus oregonensis | reverse complement strand
TTTTTGATGGAAAGTTTTTAACCGTTTTAAAGTTTAAAATTAAAAAAAAAAGTTAAATTTAAAAATTAAAAATAATAATTAAAAAAAAAAGTCACATTTTAATAAAAAAAATAAAAGAATGAGAAAAATTTTAAATTACATAAATCAAAACATTTAAACATTTCCTATTTTTTCCCACGTTTTTAAATATATAAAAAATAATTTAAAATTATTATTTAATATTTAAAATTTTTTTTTTAAAATATATTTTATTTACAAAAAATTTTTTAAATTTTACTAAAACGTAGGAATTATTTTTATTTTTTTGATTTTTCTTTTTTTGTTTAAATTTTTATTATAATGAAAAAAAATACTAAATTTAAAATTTTTTATTTTGGGTTTTTTTTTAAAATTCCCCGTGTTTCAAAAAAAAATTTTTTGACTTGGGGGCCCGGGCCCCTTTTTTTTAAAAAACAGATAAGCTGGAAATAAAATTAATTGGCCCAAATTTAAATTTTTTAAAACTAGAACATAAAAAAGGCATTTGAAAAAAACCCCGAACCCGGGCAGGGTTTCTTGGAAACTCGGGGGGAAAATTTTGATTAATCTGGTTTTAAAATTTTTTCTGTTTGGGGTTTATTTTAAAAAGACATCTTTTTATATCTGATTTTTAATTTATGTAGAATTAAAATTTTATTTATTTTTCAGATTTCTAAAAAAAAGCTCTTTTCAATTTGGGTGGTCCCCTTGGGGAACTTAAAAAATCTTTGTCATGAATGTGGTAGACAATGATTTGGGGGTAAATAAAATTTTGACTTTATTTTAATTAGTCAGTTTACGCTGGAAGGAACAGGGGTGAAATCCCAAAACGTTGTAAAAAATTTTTAAAATTAAATGACAATATTTTTGGTCCCAAAAATTAAAAAAAATTTTGGCTAATAGTTTTATTTTAAAAATCATTTTTTGGGGAAAGGGTTCCCAAAAACATTTTTTTTTTTAAAAAAAAAATATTTTTTGGGGGGAGGTGTATGACTAGCTAGTCAGGAATAAGGTTTAAAAAACTTTAATTAAATAGTTTTACAAATAATAAGTAAAAATAAATAGTAAACAACAAATCTATTGGGGGTGCCAAGGAAATACAGGGGTTTTTCTTTTAAATTTTGGGGCATTACCGGGGAAAAATTTTTTATATATATATATATATATATATTATATATATATATATATATATATATATATATATATATATATATATATAAAAATATATTAAAAAAAAAAATTTTTTTTAAAAATCCAAAAAATAAGGTTTATAGATTGATAATCCATTAAAATAAATTTTATTTTTCCCGGTTAAGCGAACAATTTTGAAGTAAAGTGTTGAGTCAGGCTAATAGTCCAACAATTACTGTAAACGTTTACCAGTAACTGAGCGGATTTGATTTGACAGGTGAGCAGAAACAGTAAACTTGTATTAAATAAAAAAGGATTTACGTTTACAGTTTTTACAAGAATAAAATTAAACTGCGCGACTGAAATACATGTTAAAAGTAGCTAGGGATAGCTTTACCTAGATAGTAATTAAGAGTAGTTCAGAGGTAGTGTGAAGTGGGGGATAAAATGGCTTAAACCACCAAAAACTCCCCATCCACGGTACGTAGTTTTTAGGCTTCATTTAAACTTTCGTGTTTTATTATAAGGATAAAAACCGAAATATTTTTGGGTACAGGTAGAGATACTTTAAAAATTGTACAAAAAATCGTATTTATAGTCTATGTTTATTGTCAAAGTATCTTTAAATTCCGTTCTTGCATTGTGCTCTTTGATTGCTTCATAAAAGATATTAAAAGTTACATGTCCCCTTTTATTTAAAATACCTTTGTATATTTTTGATCTTTTTCCAAATTTTCTGATATACATCTAATAAAAGCAAAATAAGAATATCTTAAAATTATAGCTGTCTTAAAAAAGAATTAAAAATGAAATTATTTTTGTGGTCGACAAAAAAATAATCTAAACTACATAGCAAAAAAAATTAAAATAAATGTATCAATTTTTTTTAAATTTTTCAAAGGGAAAAAACCTCGTTGTACACAATCTTGAAAAGAAAATTTCCCACTTTCCATTTTGTCGAGACGGTTCTGTATCAGAGACGTCAATCATGAAAGGGTAAAATCCGAAAGTATAACGAGATATTGGGGAAAAAACGTTAAAAAGAAATTTGTCACTTGGCAGGGAAATTGCATTTTTACTCACATAACTTCCTTGGGTTTGGGGTTACCCTTTTTTGCAGTTTGATGCGCCTTTACAAGCCTAATTCCATTTTAATTTCGATATAACAACGTATTGTTACAACGCGTTTGCCGGTAAAGTTGCTGGTGCTGACCCCAAGGGTATTTTGAATTTTGAAGATTTATAATTTTTCCCCGGATATTTAAAAACATCACCTGGGGAATGAAAAAAACAATAAACTTTATTAGGTACATTAATATAAGTACTTGTTACAAACTAAAGGAGAACATTATTTTAATTAAATTTAATTTTTAATTAAGAAAATAAAAATTTTCTTTTAGGGGATACCCCTTATTTAATATTTCTAGCAGGGTCTCTGGAAACTGTGTTTTTAAAGATTAAAAAATGTACTGAAGTTAATGTTTAACAAATTATTTTTATAAAGTTATAATTAATTTTTTACTTAAATTTAACACTATATTTTTAAGTAATTTATTTTAATTTCAACCAAGTTACTTTTTATAAAACTATCACATTTTTTACTTTAATTTAAAACTACTACTTTTGGTAATTGTTTTTTTTTGTCTTTAAATACAAAATTGTTTTTTGTATTTATTTTGTAGTTTTTTTTTTCTTTGGACAGTCCACGAAGGCTGATGCCTAAGTACTAACGTACCGTGGGTGTCTTAGTTACATTGCAGTTTGTAATAATTTATGTTATGCATTTTTTGTAGGATAAGAAATGCACAACGGGTTTATTTTAGGGGTGTGCGACTAGTTCGAACTATTTGAATAGTTTGAACTATTCGAATAGTTCGAACTATTTGAATGATTCAAATCTTTAAAATAATTGGAATACTCAAATAAAAAACTTTTTTTTTTGATTATTTGGAAATAGAAATTGATTTTGGCGGCAATTTTAAAAGGTTTGTGATAATGTTAAATTTCTAGTGTATTTGAATGCAACTGATTAATATTAAATCCAGAATATTGGCAAGTTGTTGTGGTGGTTCTTCTTCTTCTTCTTCCCTGGAAGCCGGTGTTGGTTACTTATAACATACTGAAATATATTAGATTAGTTTTGCCTAACTTTTATTCTTTGATTATTAACTTTTTAGATAAGCCTTATAAAAAGAAGTTTTATGAAAAAGACCCTCTTTTATTAATTAAATACGTAAGTTTAAATGGAAAGTTTAAGCGTTTTGTTCACATTATTATTTTTAAATAGCTACTTCGACACTTATAATTAGCTTATACAATCAATTATTAAAAAAAGACTTTATTTAAATTGTGCGAACTATTCCAATAGTTCAAATTATTCCAATAGTTCGAATATTTCGAATAGTTCGAATTATTCGAATTATTTAAATAGTTCAAACTATTCAAATAGTCTGAACTATTCGAATAGTTCTAACTATTTGAACAGTTCAAACGATTCGAATATTCAATTTGAAATTCGAATTGAATATTATTCAATTCGATTCGACAACTATTCGCACACCCCCAGTTTATTTTAAAATGAAGGTCCATATTGCCACCAACTGCCTTTTATTTTGAAAATTAACTTTAAAAAGAGAAAATGTTTTTTAAGAAAACACATTTAAAAAAAAATACCTTAATGGGGTTGAATTAAAGCCTCCCCTAAAAAGAGTTTTAAGCCTTTTTTTATTTTTTATGTAAAATTACTTTTTCCTTTATTTTATTTTTAATCTCTTTTCAATTATTGTCATTGCTAATTTGTAATAATCAGAGGTAATATCTTAACAAACTAACTGTCCCAAAAAAATGACATAAAGATTTTTACTTACACTAAATTTGATATCATTATTTTTTATTTTTTATATTTATAAAAATATTTTTCAAATAAAATTAGGTCAGTTTTTTACAACAACATCTAATCATTTACCTATTTATTCCGGTAATTTTTGTCAAAACACATATTTTAGTTTTTTCATTAAATTTTGTTCAATTACTTAGTCATTTACGGGATTCAAATTCATGTTATTGACATGCGAAACTAGTATCTAAATTACATTTTATTTCTTAGACTTGCAAAAATATAAATCATCTGATAATAAGCTAATATTTGTTGATTTTTTAACTCTAAATCAACATTTAAAAACCGTTTTATTTTTTAATCAATAAATAAATTTTAGTTTTACCAGTTACTTTTACGGGATCGTCATTTTTATTAGTAATTATTTTAACTTATAACTTGTATAATTTCACATCCAGCTTTTGCACTAACCACAACTAACCACAACTAACCAATTGTGGTTAAACATTTTTTTAATATATTTTTATTATAATTTTAGTCCTTGCTTTGGAACGCCCTCGTAAATATGCATCCATAGAACACAAACATTTAACAGAATAGTCTCTCTCAAAGTATACCGTGTTAGCTCTTGTCTTCATTTATGGATTATACCTGCCGACAGCAATAAAACTGCGGATCGGTAGGTATTAAAGGACAGAACATTAGGGACGGACTTTAATAATATAAAGATGTATAATTTATTTTTTATTTAGGGAAGTATAATTTTAAAATTACATTAAGAAATTAAATATATCCAAGTTTTAATAAATTTATAACTGCATTATCTATACATAATTACATTTTTAATCTAAATATCTAAATCTAATTCTGTTTCACTATCAGAGTCATCATTGAGATTAATTACAATAGGATTTATGTTGTTTTGGATAGAAATGTAAGAGTCCTCAATTATTATAATGTGCTGTAGTGAATTTTTCCAGCTCTCAACTGGTATGTTAGTAATTACATTTTTTATCAAATTTATAACACTGAGACTTAAAAGTAGGTGTAACATTTTCTGCTCTGATCTTTGATTTTACTTGGTTCCACAAATGCTCTATGGGGTTAAACATTCAGTGATACGGAGGAAGCCGTAAGACAGTATGCCCAGCCTGTTCAGCCAAATTATCACATACATATTGTTTTTTAATTGCATATGGATTTAGGACTTTCAAAAGTTGCGTTTTTTTTTGACAAAATTTAAAATAAATATCATTTTCTAACAAATATTCCTGGATTTCAGTTTTGAACTTGATGTGGGCTTTGTGTAGCAGAGATGTGGTAGCTTGTTATCCATGACATAACACTGTTGTTTGGAATATTTTTAAAGATAATTTTGAAACCAGTTTTCAAAAGTTCTGCACTTGTATCCCCTTGATAATCCAAGCTAGAATCCTTAATATTCTTGCAGACAACAGCAAGCAGTTTGGGACAAATCCGTCTTCAATAGTGTATTATGGTAATGCGTTTTCCTTTATTTAAAGGTGCTTTCGTCTGACAGTTTTGACTGGAATCAACCCATCCTTTGGATATTGTGTCGTGTGTATCGAACCATGTTTCATCAAGGTAACTTATGGATCTGTCTTCTAACCTATATCTTTTAATTTCTTGAAGGTAATTAAATCTCCAAGTGCGTAATCTGTGCGATTCCATTACTACTAGTCTTTTGTCTATTTTGCGGTATTTAAATCCCATTTTACAAACAACTCTATAGAGGGTTGCATGGCTAATATTTATATTGGTTTCGTCTTTGTCTAGCTTCTTTTTCAGTTTATCCAAGGTAGGAATCACTTCGCTTTCATAAAGACAATATATTTTACTTCTTATTAGGTCCTGATCACTATTGTCTATACGGTGAGATTGAAAATCACTACGTTTTTTCTTTGTTTCAATTCTTCACTAATAATAATATCCCTTATCGATGATATTGGAGTTTTTGTAGGTATACATTTTCTTTTAAAGCTTCTTGTTTAATTAGCCCTCTACTGATTAAAGTTTCATAACATTTTTCACAACCTGTTTTGCATTTAATGACAAATGATTTCCGAAATCGACATAGTTATATTCTCGTAAAACAATTTTTTCGAAACGCACAGTAAAAACGATTATTCAACACTGCCACTAAAATATTAGCCAAATATTTATATGCCTAATGGTTAATAATCAAGAAATACCGGGCCCCCCCCTGCCCTTATGACAAATGGGTTTCCCAATAACAATAGAATAAAATCGCTAAAGGTTTATTGGGGTATGGTCTTCAAAAGCCATAACGATATACTTTGGAGACAGACTATACTTTTAGTAATACATAGAAGAAACACAGTGGGTCAAAGTAAAACTCTTACACTAGTACATAAATAAGTTAAAAAGTCATATAAAAAGGTTTTCATTGAACTCACAATACAAAAATTATTTTAAATTTTAATTAGGCAACAGGAGAAAATTTAAGTGTAAAAAAATGTAAACAAATAATCACAAGACGAGTAATTAAATAATGAAATTATATTCTAAAAATATTACCTAAAAATTAAACTCATACGCTATATATTTTGTTTATTAAAAAAAAGAGAATATACATATTTGGCCTTCCTTTAAAGATAAATGCAGACTTTCATAAATACTGGTGGTCAGCTTATCACCAATTTTAATATACTAAAATAGAAAAATTAATATGGGACGTCAGAGACTTTAGTTGCAGAGAGAAGACAGATTATTTTTCACCATACTAATGAGAAATCTCTTCGTGATATTGGTAAAATAATTAATACAAGTCATGTTACTGTTTAGTCGATGGTAAACTGTTATTAAAGTAAAAAAGACTTTAAATAAAACGAGAAAAAGTCCGCGCAAAATACTTAACGAATACGATGAAAGATGGATTCTTTGAAAAATCAAGATAAATCCTAAACTAAGTGCTCCAAAATTGGGGGCGATGGTGAAAAAAATTTTGGGTAAGACGCTTAATCCAGAAAAAATTAGAATAATTTTACGAAATAATAATTACCATGGAAGAACCGCCAGAAGAAAGCCTTTGGTCAGTACGGCAAACAGGAAGAAAAGGGTAAATTTTGCCAAAGAATACCGAAATGCCACTTTTGAGTTTTAAAAACATTGATATTTAGCGTGGACACGGTGGAGGATCCGTGATGGTGTGGGGATGTATGGCTGCTGCGGGAGTGGTCGATTTACATTTTATGGAGGGAATAATGAACAAAGAAATGTACCTTAACATTTAAAAACAAAATCTTAAACAAAGTGCGGAAAAGTTAGACATAGGTGAAAGTTGTGCTTTTTACCAAGATAATGACCCCAAGCATAAGGGACATGATGTTAGGTCATGGCTCCTAAATAACTGTCCTAAAGTCCTGGAAACACCTCCCCAGTCACTCGTTATTAAATATCTTTGGTATCATTTGGAAAAAGCCATTAGAACGCACCACATCTCTAACATCGAAGATCTTAAGACACTCCTGAAATGGACTAATATAGACCCAGGTACTGCAAAAGACTTTTCAAATCGTTCCTCAAGACTGATTGCATCTTAAAGAGCAAGAGACTCCCTGCAAATAAAAAAAAATAATAATAAAGTTTTTAGCGTATGAGTTTTATTTTAAGAAAATATTTTTAGAATATAATTTAATTTTTCAAATACTCGTTTTGTATTTTTTTTTAAATTTATTCTATCTGAATTTTAAAATGTTCTTATGCACAAGTGTATGACTTTCACATTGACCCACAATATATTAGTATTAAATTTAATGCTATAAAGAAGAAATTTTTCTAAATAAATTTAAACATCACAAAAATACATAATAGAATTTAACTTAACCCCATCTTATTCCCCCAATCAAAAAGGGTTCATATTTCTTTTAACTTTTTTGTCACTAAATTATACCATTCATCTGCATAAGGTAATATATTAGAAAGGATTTATACGGTGACATCCAGGAGGTAAACGGTAGCAAAAGAATGAACGTAACAGTTGGTAGGTAGGACAAAGTTAAAAATATATGAACTGTCTGGATTATTAATGTTAACAACATTGGTTTCTAAAATACTAATGACTGACTAAATCGTTTTGGGAGATTATTTTAAGATGACGTTAAGTACAAGATTAGAAACATTACAATAAATTACTTTTAAAGGAAGGTATATTATACCTGCTATCAGAACAGTTATATAATCTTTACGTGGTCGGTCATAAATGCCTGTATCTTTTTGTTGGAATTGCTTTTCTTTTAAATCTTTTATTGGCTTTGGTTATTATATTTTTTATGCTTTTACCCATAACTTTAATTTTTATTATTATGGGACTATACAGGGTGTTTCAAAAAACATGGACCATCGCTCGTGGGGTAATTCTTTACTAAAAAATAATAAAAAAAGTCCTATGCACATGGGTCCGAAAACGCATGGTTTCCGAAATACAGGGAGTTAAAGTTTCAGTTTTTCTTCAATTTTTTTTCAAATGACTTAAATACCACTCAACCGATTTTAATGAAACTTAGAACTTGAAAGTGTATTAATAAAGTGCATAGTTTTAAGTAAAATCTGCTTACAGCTGCGGCAGTGGCGTGCGTACGGGGTAACTGTAAAAATGTATTTAGAGAAAGAATATGTGCGCCACTGCCTTTTGCCAATTTTGATGCACCAGTTATGAAGCTTATTACATAAGCCACAAAAGTCACCTCTTGGTATTTTTTCGTTTAGGGTTTCCCTTAGCCGATATGGTTAATTTTATAAAAATGTGCAAAGTACCCATTCGTTGGCGTAATGCAAAAAATAATCGTATAATGCCATGAAACTGTAGTTTTTGACAGTTCCCTAAATTCAATAATTTTGAAGTGCTTTGTAGAAGTCAAAATTGTTTTCGTGTTATTCTTTAAATTTAACAGTTTTTTCGATTTTAGTTATTTGTTGATCGTGTTTGTTTGTTTGTTTCGTTATTTTTTGATTCGTGTTTAGATATTAAGCTCCTCATTAATATTATTTCCTCCTATCAAGATGGTTTTCATCAACTACACTTCAGCCGAATTGACTGATATGTTGTTAATTTATGGACAAACAAATCAAAATGCTAGACAAGCTGTGCGAGTTTATCAGGAAACTTATCCCCAAAGAAGAATTCATGGTAAAAATATTTTTCCACGTATTGTAAGTCATTTAAGAGAAACTGGTTCTTTAAAAGATTTAAAAGCTGATTCTGGACGCAGAAGATACCGCCGAACTATACGAGTTGAAGAGGCAATATTAAATAGAGTTGAACGTGATCCTAGTACAAGTACGAGAATTGTTGCCAATGAACTGGGAAATATTTAGGCATCATCAGTTCACAGAACTCTGAAGGAGCAAAGTTTATATCCCTATCATTTTACACGTGTCCAGGAACTTCTACCTAGAGACTTTTAACCAAGGGTAATGTTTTGTCAATGGTTCTTAAACAAACTGAGACACGACCATCATTTTTCTAAACGTGTACTATTCACTGATGAGGCGTCATTTACGCGAAAAGGTATAGTAAATTTTCACAATTTACATACATGGGCCAATGAAAACCCTCACTCTCTACGAGTAGCAAATTCGCAGTATCAATTTTCCATCAATATTTGGGCTGGTGTTATTGGAAATCACATAATTGGTCCTGTTGTACTACCGAATCGTCTTGAACAGGAATCATATTTAAATTTTTTACAAAATGATTTTCCGGAGTTACTACCACTTTTTGTGAGAAATGGTACAATGTGGTTCCAGCATTACGGTGCGCCCGCACATTTTGCAGCAGTTGTAAGAACATATTTAGCTGACAGATACGGTCACCGATGGATTGGTCGTGGAGGTCCGGTGCCATGGCCACCTCGATCTCCGGACCTGAATCCACTAGATTTTTATTTGTGGGGTAAAAAAAAGAAATAGTTTATAAAACACCATTAAATACACGAGAAAAAATTATTGGAAAGAATAGAGAATGCATTTGTCATCATTAGAGAAGATCACAATATTTGTAGAAGAGTAAAAAAGATCTTTGCGGAGAAGGTTAAATGCTTGTAACAACCTGATGGTGGTCACTTTCAACGTTTTCTTTAGCTTTAAGTCAATTGTGTATTGTACAAAAACAAGAGTTTTGAATAATCATGGTGTTTCTACGATTACTTTTTTCATTACGCCGACGAATGGGTACTTTGCAATTTTTATAAAATTAACCATATCTGCTAAGGGAAACCCTAAACGAAAAAAAACCAAGAGGTAACTTTTTTGGCTTATATAATAAGCTTCATAACGGGGCATCAAAATTGGCAAAAGTCAGTGGCGCACATATTCTTTTTCTAAATACATTTTTACAGTTACCCCGAGCCGCCACTGCCGCAGCGTAAGCAGATTTTTACTTAAAACTAGCACTTTATTAATACACTTTCAAGTTCCAAGTTTCATTAAAATCGGTGAGTGGTATTTAAGTCATTTGAAAAAATTGAAAAAAAAAATTTCTCCCTGTATTTCGGAAACCATCTTTCCGGACCCATGTCATAGGACTTTTTTAATTATTTTTAGTAAAGAATTACCCCACGGCGATGTCCATGTTTTTTGAAACACCCTGTATAATCCAGTCGAAGACTAGTAAGGACCCCAAAACAATTTGTAGGTGTTGGGTGAAAATGTGTATATTTACCACGTATTTCGCTAAGAATGATCAAGAGATAATCTATGCAATTACATTTTATGATATATTTAAAAATTCACATTAATTACAAATATTTTAAAAATAATAAAGACTACCTAGCTGTTTTGACCGATATGAAAATTTTTATTTAGTCTAGTTGTGCAATTTTAGGTGTCAAAGAGACGATATTTAGACACACAAAAAATATTTAGAGGAACATAAAATTATACATAAGTGACAGAACGGAGCCTTAAATTGTATAAACAGCCTATATCTACAGCTACAGTGGCTTTAAAAAGCTCGAATTCCTCTTTCGAAAAGTGTATTTCTTCATCTTACACATACTCTGTATGTATCCCAAATCAGACCTTTTCTGGAATATTGCCTGGAGAATTGCCTGTCCCACAACTCCAAGCATTGTTTTTTATCCAAAGAAAAGCCGTTTGTTTTAGTATTTATCCCACTCTTAAATAAAATTTTCATTCTTTTGCCCATCAACGAGAGTAAAGGATCGTCACCCCTTATAGGTCTTTCACCCTATTGTTCGGAAGACGCAATATAAAATTCCTTTTTCCCGCAGCTCCCCAAAAGAGTACATGTAAAGATTTTAGCATCCTTTTCAGTCCATCTGAAAGGCCCCAAATTTTTTACTTCTTTTTCCTTTACCCCACACTGGCACCTGTTTCAAAGATCTTACTTTCTTTTGGGATTAAGGGAATACTACTCAGGTTTGCCTTGTGGATTCTTAAAGAGAAAAAAAAAACCCCCAGTAACCACAAGGCCAAAAAGGGCACCCCAAATGATATTAACCCCCACGATTCGCATTACTTCAGATTTTGTCAAAAATCTTTTTTCTAAATTTTAAAAATAATAGCTTAAAACCTCCCCAAAACCTTTTCTTTTTTTTAGTTTACCTATCTTGAGTTCAGGAGACCCGTATTTTTTAAATTTTGAAATCAAAATATTCAATTATAATTAAAGGGGTTTTAAATAAATATACAAAAAATTTTTTGGGATGTTTGATGTTTTATGTTTGTTGTTTGTATGTTTGTATGTTTGTATGTTTGTATGTTTGTAGTTTGATGTTTGTAGGTAGTTTTATTTTTGTTTGT
>JAHBCN010024754.1:0-11638 GCA_019359885.1 Listronotus oregonensis | reverse complement strand
GATCGGGTCACATATTTTTCTGACATGTTTATTTTAATTGGGGATTTAATTAAGAATTTAGAATGTTCAGTTTATTTTTTTTAAATAATTTTTGTTATCCCCTGTGGAGGGGTGGGGGGTTGGGGTGAAATTTAAATTGGGTAAAATTTTTTGTACATGTTTATTTTTATTGCGGATTTAATTAAATATTTAAACTGTTCAGTTTTATTTTTTTTTTTTAACTTTTTTTTCGTTTTTTTCCCCCCCTGTGAAGGTGTAGCGTGGGTTGGGGGTAAAATTGGGGGCCAAACACAGAGGCTGTAAAATCTGGATGAATGAAGTTTTAAATAAGACTTTATCTATTAGGAAGTGGAAAAAAATACATCAAACCAACAACTCTTGAAAGTCGCTTAACAAACTTTCATAAAAAGGCTACAGCGGAAAAGGAAGTAACAAACCCCCCCTTTTTTTAGTTCCAAGTTCAGTCGAAAAAATTTACTCAGAAGAAAATTTTGAATAAGTAAAGCAAAAGCCAAATATTGGGTTAACAATCATAAATGAGGAAACTCGTACAATTTCAGAGTGAATCAGCTGAAATCCACCTAGCTGGAAAAAATAAAATGGCAGGAAAAAAAGGGGTATAGTTATCGTAGAAAGCAAATCTAATTGAGGAAACCGAAAAAAATGCCCCCCCTCTATGGATTCAACAAGACAGCCGAAAATGATTTCAGAAAACTTAGAAAAGGTATTAACTAAATATGCACTCACTGCAGATCGGATCTATAATTTTGACGAGTCGGGATATCCACGGTGTTGAAACCCCAAGGGGAATTAGAAAAAAACCAAAACAAATTGGTCAACTTTTTCCCCAGAAAGAGGTGAACTCGTAACATTTGGAGGAATTATTTCAGCAGGTAACACAGTTCCGCCACTGTTCATCTTTCCCAGGGTTCATTTCAAGGATCTTTTAAGAAGGTGCCGAGGGAGCCTAGGAATTACAAGAGGGTTGGAAAATTTCCCCAGTTTTTTTGGGAGGTCCTAAACACTTAAAAAAAGAACATGTTCCCCAAAGATAATCCTATTCTCCTTAGTCGACAATCACGAAAGCCACGTTACAATAGAAGGGGTGGACTATCCCGGGGAAAACGGTTTATTTATATGTTTCCCCCCAACCACACCGTCCCCAACCGGGGAAATGGGAGTGTTTGGCCTTTTTTAAAGCTAAATTAAAGATAGCATTTAATACTGGCATGTGAATAACCCGGGAAAAACCTAAATATATAAACATTCCAAACCCCAAATTTTTGTATTTTGAATCTTTAAGGAAAAAAATATTTCAAATGCTTTTAAAAAACTGGTATATGGCCATTTAATAAATTGAAATTCAGTGACGAAGAATTTAAACCCCGTAAAAGTTTACTGTTCCGATTCTACAGTAGGCCCAGATGACAACATACAACAAATTATACCTGAAGAAACAAATTTAGTCAACAAGTTTAACATCACATTGTCGCCAGTTTCCCCAAGCATCATCTGGGGAAAAACGAGAAATTTTGTCCCCCCTTACCCTAAAGTGGACAGGAATACGCCAAAAAAGAAGAAAAAGGGGAAAACTCCCGGGGAGAATCCGGAAAAAGATACCCCAAAAAGAAAGACTGATAGAAATAGAAAAGCCAAAGAGATAAAAAAAAAAGAACAAGAGAGAAAACGGAAGGCTAAAGAGATGAAAAACGCTTTAAATTTGCAATCAGATACAAAAAAGGGGAAAAACCAAAAACAAAAGAAAACTATAGAGGCGAGACTGAAGGGGGGTGAGACTGAAAGTTTGAGAGAAAGTTTTTTTTTCCTTTGATGAGAGATCAGAAGGATTGATGTTGAGCGAAATTCCCCTTATGCCCGAAAAAAATTTAAAAAAGAAAGTTTTCGTTGGTGAAGTTCGAAAAAAAAAGACTGTTTTACATTATATTGGACAGGTGATTACAAAATATAACCCTAATGAATATAAAGTTTCATTTAGAGAAAGAAGCCGGGGGCCGGAAATTTTTTTTCCTAATATTGAAGATGAAGGGGGTGTTTATTTACAGATGTGGTCTGTGTATTGCCCCCCCCAAATCTCTTCTACAGCAAGAACAGCTGATATAATTAGGGGTTTAAAAAGATATCACTATGTATAACGGGAAAAAAAGATTTATGAGGTTTGTTTATTATGTTACCCTAATTTGAGGGGATGTTGATTTTATGACTTAGATTTAAGTTGAAAAATATGTATTTTTAATTATTACTACATTTAGGGACATTTTGTGTTAATTTTTTTCCAAAAAATAATTTATATGTGTTTTATTTATTGTGAATGAAAGCTCCCACTATGTACGAATGCAATTTTTTCCATGTAGAAGCTACCCGTGGGGGGGTTTCAGTTTTTTTTTTTGAAATGTTTTTGTAGCTTTTTCATTGTGTTTTTTTCAGCACTAAACATTAACATAGCCAAATATATAGGGTATAAGCAGCATTAAAGTTATTTTGCAATAACTAAAAGCTTTTCTGTTATACAGCTAAGAGTAAAAATGTACGAATCCTACCTGCCTCCCCTACCGACATTTTTTTTTTGGGTCAATGCATAAAGGCTTAAAACCTAATAATAACGTATGTGGATGTCAGTATAAAAACAGGGACTGGACTGAGGATGAATATGTCCATCCGAAGAGACCATTCTTAAGCATTTCAGGATATTTTTCAGGTTTTTAGGCACTTCGAGCGAAGAAGTGACGGCCGAAAAGTCCAGAGGGGGGAAAGGTATTTTTTTACTTTTACAGGGGTATAAAGAATTACCTGTGCTGAAGAAGGATCGACAATGACGTAATTGCAGAAGAAGTCCAGAGGCTTTTAAAAAAAGGTGGGGGAGCGTGACGGCGTGACACGGTTTTGTCACCGGTGTTTTATTACCTGTGGGGGTGAACCTTTTAAGAATTACCGGGCTAAAGAAGTGGTTGACAATGACGTATGTTGACCAGAGGTTTTTGGAGCGGAAGAAGTGATTTTTTTTTGACCAGTGGCTTTTAATCAAAAAGACCATAGGTGTAAAAAACCCCGGGTAACCCAAAAAGTTTGGAAAAAAAATTGTGTATGCTATATTTGAGTGGGGAAGTGTGTCCCCTTTTGTGTTTATTACTACTACTATAGATTTATATAAGTTTGGACTTGTTGTAAAAAAAGGGGCCAAATTACATTTTAAGAAAGGTTAAATTGGGGTGTAGATAAAGCTGAGCAGTATTCCAGTGTATAATATTAAATAATTGTTCATTTTCCCCGGGAGAAAAAAAAAAAAATATTTTAGTTTTAAAAACCCTTTTTTTATTTTTTTTTTAAAATTATATTTCAAATGTAAATTATTTAGAATAGTCCAGAAGATTAAAGGGGGAAAATGTGGATAAGATGATGTTCTGTTGGGATTATGTTGGGTATCTAAACAGGGGGGGAAGGATTGCTATTTAGGTTTCTTCTTTTTTATCAATTTTCGGTTAAATTTTCCGGAACAAAAAAAATCCCCATAAACCAGGCACATTTAAACCACTCCCGTACGCCATCTCGTTTTATTTCAAAAGGTCTGTTACAGAAAGTACAAAAGGAGTGGTAGTCAAAAAAACTTTCCTTTCATTAGTTACTGACCAGTAAAATCACCCGGGTACGGACATGTTTGAGCATCCAATTGCCAAAATAAAAATGTTGGTAACTAGTTTAAAAAAAATGTTTTCTGATTGTTCTAAATTTTTTTAAAAAAAATTATGATGTTTTTGATCAATAAAGAAAAACCCTTTTTTATTCTTAACAGCAGCAAACTGACAAGGTGTCTGCTAAGAGGTTTTTTTTTATATAAGTTTGGACTTGTTGTAAAAGAAAGGCCAAATTGAGATAAGAAAGGTTAAACTCGTATAGATAAAGGGGGAACAGTATCCAGTGTATGAATTTAAAAATTTGGGGTTTATTATTTAAAATTTTAGTGTTAGTTTAATTAGTTTAACATGAACAATTTTTAATATTTTTTGCTTGCGCTTCAAATTGCCGGGGTGTCCCCAAAGTATTATTTTCGAAAGACAGTTAAGTGTTTACGTTGTCAATCCACTAGAACTTTAGATTTGTATCCTGCAGACTTTGTTAATACGCATAAACAGACCACATTACAACAATGAAAAAAATGTTAAAACATTCCCCCCAAAAAAAACATTTAAGCGAGAAATTTAACCTTCCACTAGACAATTTAAAAACCAAGGAAAAAAGGGGGGGGATAGTACATTTTTTGAAAATGGTGAACATTACATGCACACCTGGCCTGAGAATCAAAAAAAGGAAAAAAATTTAAAACAAACATTATCCAGAAAATTTTACTAAAATTGTAGTTTTTTTTATTAAATTATTATAGAACCATACCTGTACCAAAAAGGTCAGTGCTTAATGTAAAGGTGAAACCACGGGGTGTGTCTCGTAGCAAGTGTTTGGCCTGTGAAATTCAAGACTATCTTAAGAAGAAAAAGGGGGAAAAACATATCCTTTTACATTTTTTTTGATGGAAAAAAAAAAGCAAGCACATGCTAAACCCAAAATTAAAAACCCCACTGAGATTTTATTGTTTTATATTATTATAATTTTTATTAGTACCCATAACTTAAAAAATAAAAGAATATAAATAAAAAAATTTTTTTATTTTATACCAAATTATACAATACATTATTTTTAAAAAAAATTTAAAGTCCATTACTTTTAAATTTTTTTAAATTTTTTCTAAAGGGCTTAATCTACCTACATATTTTTTTTTTTGGTCAAATTTTTTCTTCTCTTTTTGCAATCATTTAGATTATTAAACATCTTGTTGTTTTGATTTTTTTTTTAGTTCGGGCTTAAATTTTTAAAATTCTGTGTTAAATCAGAGCGATTTATGTAGGTCAATTATTACGGGGGGAAAGGTTTTTTTTGCAGTTGTAATATTTGTTCTTTATATTCACTAAGAAAAAATTTTTTGTTTTTCCTCACATAAATGTAGATTTTCAGTAAAAAATTTTTTTTTATTTCTAGAGTTCTGATTCCAAGATAATATTGTTTTAACCCCAAAATTTAAATATTTGTATAATTTAAAGAGTTTGATAAGTTACTTGAAAAAAATTTCTATTTTTTTAAAAAATTTTTCCCAAAAATATATCGTTAATAGTTTTTAAATTTGTTGTCATATAATTCTATATATTTATCGTTCCCCAGGGATTTTGATAAAAAACCAAATTTTTAAAATTTTATTTTTTATGTAATCTTCCTTAAAAAATATAATTTTCACAACTTTAAAATTTTAAAAACTGAAAATTATACAGAAAAGGGGGACAAGTTGAAGTAACATGTTTAAAGGTTTGAACCCAAATAAGGAATACCTGGTAAAAAAAAACTGTTTATATAGGTATTATTGAATATTATTTTTATCAACCAACCCCCAAGTTTTCATAAAAAACCCCAACCATTTAACAAATACTTTATTATGTTTACGTTTTAATATTTTTCTACTAAATAAACTTTGGGGTATTTAATTTTTTTTAACTTTGGGGTTTGTAAAAACCCCTTAATATCTTGACCATTTATATCTTGTAGCAAATAAGTGGTAGGATTCTTAATTTAATTTTTTTAAATTTTAAAAAAATTTTCCCTTGACCAATTTGATTGATATTTTTTGTCAAATATTTTTTATTTGGAAAAAATTCTAACGTGGTCACCAGTTTTAAATTTAGGCTTGTAAACCATCTTTTATACGACTATAAACAGTGTTAAGTAATTGTTGTATTATCTTTAGTTACCTGAGATGGTGCTAAACCAATAGTTCTATGTTTTTATGTTTTTTATTTATCAACAATACCAGATAACAAATCATCCATTTATAAGAACCATTAATATTTAATTTTTCCCCATATCATTCCTTTAAGTGTTCTTATTTTTTCTCTTTTAAAAGGGGGAAGCCTTTTTTTTTCCCGTAAGTGTAATAATGTTTAATTTTTTTTTTTTTAAAAGTTCTTAAAAATTTTTTCTTTAAAAAATTTTTTTCCCTGATCTGATTGAAGGAGTTTCTGGGGAGATGTATCTTAAAACCCCTTTTTCCATGTTTTGAGCTACTTCTTTACCTGTTTTTTTTTTTCAACGGAAACGCCCATACATTTTTTGGAAAAAAAGGAATTACCCCAAAATATATTTATAACCTTTTTTTTTTTTGGTTGGGGGACCTAATTCACAAATATCAATGGGGAAATAGGTCAGAGTATCCTTTTAAAATGACATGACCCTTTTAAAATTAATTCTAGGGGCCTGTGTATTTCATCAATCACTTGTTTTTTTACATCAGTCGGATAATTTTTCATATTTTTTTTATAATATTATATTGGCTTCTCGCAATTCCTCTATTATTGAGGTTTTCATTTACGTGATTTGTTTTCCCCAGCATTTTGGGGGAGGCAATTAGTAAACGTAATCTTCAACAAGTTCGTTAGAGTCCCAATGTATGTTTTTTTATGGGTCTAGAAAAAAAACGTTTTAATATAGTCCTTTTTTTTTAGCCCTTTCCCCCCCTTTTCTGTTGAAGGGGCTGGAGCGATTATTTTTTATACTTAGGTAAAACACTACCTTGTATTTGTTTTGATGCTTTATAATGTCTTCTATGTGCATTTGTTTTTAACACTATCTCAACAAATTTTTTTTCATCTCTTGCAGAAAATTTAAAAGGTGGTTTTTTTTTTAAAAAGTAACCATATAAACCTGTGGTGTTTTTAAAATTTTTACCTTGAAATTAATATCTGAATCTTTTTTTTTTAATTGAGAATCACCAATAAAAATTTTTTTCTAATGTTTGTTAAAAAACCCCACTCATTTTATGATCAAATTTTTTTTGTTATCTTGTAACATATCTTTGATATTTTTTTTTGGAAGTTTTTATATTGTTCTGGAACCCTGAGAGATTCTTCCATGAGCTGTTGATTTCTCTTTTTTTTCATATTGTGATTAAAATGTGGTTCCAGTTCATTTTTTTTATTTTTTTCTTCCTCTATTATGCTTTCCTTTTTAAACCCCCTGGCATTATCGATAAATCAAGATCATCATAATCATCATCAAGCTTTTTTTTATTGGTGTGGATGTGGGGGGAAAAAAAACGTTTTTTTGGGGGGAAAAAGGGGAAATATTTTAAAATTTTTGGGGTCATTTATTGTTTTAAAAAATTTGGGTTTTTTTTCATCATTGTCCCCTTTTTTTCAGGCTTTTTAAGTTGGTTGTGGTTGGGTTGTAGGGGGTTTTTGTTGTAGTATTTTTTTGGACTATTAATTTTTTTATGGTTTTGGGTGTTTTGTTATCGGAGAAAATAAATCTTCATGAACAATTTGACCCGTTTTCAGTGAGTCCAACTTTTGCTTAAGTAATTTTTTTGTTTTGGCTATAAGTTTTTTTTTTAATTTTTTTCAGAGAAGTCCATTATTCAAAAAGGGTTTTTAATAAACCAAAATATAATGATATATCTAGCAGTGTTTTTATAGGTTTTATATTTATCGAAACCGCAGCGGTATCGTCCTTCATTAATTTTACAATCCTTAAAAAAATTTTAAAAACTGGGGTTTGCTCCAACATATACCACACAAGGTTTTAAAACAATCAAAGTCATGTCTGTTCCTAAAAATCACTTTTATATGTCGTAAGTTGACATCATCTTGCTTAAATAAAATTAATGCATTTGCATTATCCCATCAAATGTTTTTGGGATTTTTTTATAAGTTTGAGAGAGATAGAAACAATCGTTTTTATTATGACGTCCCCCGCTAAAATATCACGAATAACTTGTTTTTTATCACATAACCATCGAAAATGAAAAAGAGGATTTTTCCCTCCCAAGGTGGTAATATTTGTTCACTATTAGGGGAAACCCCGGGAAAATCCCATCCCTTTAATAGGTTTAATCAACTTTTAAGATATAAAAAATTTGGTTGATACAACGACTTTGAAAAAAAAAAAAATTTTTAAATTTAAGTCCGTTAGGTTTCCCCTTTGGGGGAGCATTAAATTTGTTTTTCCACCCCCCTTTAAGGGGGCCAAGATTATGCTTCGTATTGAAGATGGTAAAAGGATGCTGTGTGTACTCTTGAGTTTTCTTCAAGTCATGATTATTAATAGGTAACCTAGTATTTGTTGAAAAATTTTTACACCTTTTTTTTTTTGTCTGTTTGCCATTATTCTGTAACGGATAAAATAACACTATTTATTAGAATGCATTACCTGTAAATTTATTTAGTTTCCTAAAGAATTCCCGGAGGGAAGATGAAATTTTATCCTGATGTTGGTAATGTAATTGAGGGAGGGGGGCTTATGAATACTATGTTTAAACAAATTACCTTTTGGGGGTTTTTCATTTACCTGGATAAAATTTAAGGGTTCCGGGAAAATTGAAAAAGATTAGCGCGAGGTGATAAAGGTATTAATAAATTTTTGACGAGGCTTGTAAGGAACATGACATTGCATATGCAAGAAATAAGATTTAAAAAGGGGCATGAGGCTGAAAAAGGGTTTTTAAAAAAAAAAACCATGAGTCGGGGAAAGCAAACACTAAAAACTAGGTGAAAAAATTGCAGCATTAAAAAAGGGGCCCTGAAAGTAAAGAAAAAAGGGAAAAAGGGGTTTTTGGAAAAACTACTAAATAAAAATGTTGATGGTTAAAAAAAAAGACCAATGTTTTAAAAAAAAGTATTAAACTGTTACAAAGTGCAAAAATAATGTCAAAAAAAGGGGTCTACAAACCATCGAACAACCACCGATGGTAGATAAAACTAATCATAGAAAACCCCCGAAAAAAAACCCAAAAAAAGATGAATCAATTCAGAATAAGTATGAAAAGGAAATTCAGATAAAAATTTTTTAAAGAAATAAAAAAAATAAAGAAAAAAGAAAAACCCCCCGGGACGTAAGAGAAAAGAACCATTGTAAAATTTTAAAAAAACCTGATGTGAAACCCAGTACTACAACGGGGGAATTTTTAAAAAAAACGTGATAAGGGGAAAAGACATTGATAATAACAATAAAAAAGAACTGGAGCTGTCATCTAAAAAAAAAAATATGAAAAAACCCCCCGACAATGAATCACGTGGTAAAAAAAAGGGGGAAATATGAGGGGTGATGATAATGTTAATAAAGATTTGCCTGAAGGTCTTAATGAATTCCTAATCCCAAAAACCAAAACTATAAAGCTTCAAGTCTTAGTCTCCTAAGTTTATATTTAAAACAGTTTAAACAAAAAAATTTTTTTAAAAATTTTCCCCAATTTTTAAACAATGACTAAAAAGAGATCAAATAAAAAAAAAAATTTTTAAAAAACTAAACGTAAGGGGGTTTAAAAAAAAAAAAGGGGAAACAACCAAAAAACACAAAAAGATGACAAAGATGGTTTAAAAAGGGGGAAAAAAAATTAGTTTTAAGGGGGGCAACTAAACAAATTAAAAAAGAAAAGGGGAAAAAAAAACCAAAAGATTTAAAAAGGAAAACACAAAAAAATTAACCAAAAAAGGAAAACAATTAAAAAATAAAGGGGACCCCGCATTTTTCTGTCCAAAACAAGGGGGGTTTTTACCACTTATTCCTAATTTGGGGGGGGCTGGGGACTGGGGCCTTAAGTGGGGGAGCAGCGGGGAATTCAAAAGCTGTTAACGATGCAAAGACTGCGGCTGAACAATTGGAGGCTCAACGTCATAATAAATCTATGGAAGCAATTGCTAAGGGGGAAGGGGGGTTTTGTCCCCTTAAATCCAAAAAAGGATTGGGTCTTTTTTTTTGACCACCGGGGTATCAAAACCACCCAAAACCACCAAAAACAAAAATTAAAAAATTGAATAAATGAATACATAAAAAAAATTTAAAAAACCGCAATTTTAGGGGTGTTTTTAAAGGGGGCCTTTTCCCATTAAAAAAAGGAAAAAGAATGTGGTATTGTTAACTTAGATAATTGTAATGGTCCAGGAAATTTTTGGTGCCCCTAAAAGATGGTAATAACGTTAGTTATTTTGATAGTTTGGAATTTGTCTCCCCATACAACTGGTTAATTATTTTTTTCCAAAAACCCCCTTAATTTTAAATAATTTGGGGTTTATTTCAATCCTATAACACCGTTAATTGTTATTTATGTTTATTTTTTCTTTTTTTTGAACTTTTAAATTTCAAAAAGGGGTATATTTAATAAAAAGTTATATGCTTTAGTTTTTTTTTTAATTTTTTTTCCGAGTTAACACTGTCCTTCACCCCTTTCCCTGTCAGGTCGAGCATCGTTGTTGTCAACCAAAAATTTATCCTCCCATAGTATTAAAAAAGTGAAAAATTATGCCTAGGTTTGGGGAAATTTTGAAAAACAATTTAACCCCTATGATAACACTAATAATAGATTATTTTAAAAGGGGAATATAAAAATTCCCAAAAAGGTCAAGACATTAAAGATATTTTTAAAATTTCCCCGGGGAAATATGTGGACAATTTAAAGGGGGAAAAAACCGGTAAAAGAGGAAAAAAAACCCAACTAACATTAAAGCAAATTATAATACATTAAAGTTGGGGAAAAAAGAGTAATTTTATGATTGACTTTGGTAAACTTAGTATAGGATCAAAAGGGGGTTTTTTAAAAAAAATTGATAAGAATAAAGGGGATATAATTAAAAACGATCCCCAAAATTTTTTAAATAAAAATATTTGTGGAAAAACCTGGAACCAATTCTTTTTTCAATGGGAAAAAAGTACATATAATTCCATGTTTTACTCCTTCCTCATTGCCGGGTACAAAAAAAAATTGAAAACCCGTCAAATGTAATCATCCCCCCAAAAACACAAGGTATATTGGGGGAAATAAAACCAAAATAACAGATCAAGATGGGGAAAATTTAATTTTAGAGAAGAAGGATCACAGTTAGATTTGAAAATAAAGAAAACTCAAAAAAAAGGGGTTTTTTTATATAATTAACTCATTTTCCTTTAAACAAAAAAAAAAAACAACAAGGACAAAATAAAAAAAATAAAAATAAAAAGGGGGTTATAAAAGAGGTAGTAGTACACAAAGCTTTGTTTTAAAAAAGCAAAAAATTTTGGGTTAAACAGTTGTTTTTTGGGGGATATATCTCAATTACTAAAGGAATATTAATTTCTAGCGCATCCGCCATATTTTTTAACTTTTTCCGGGCGCGGGGCCTCTCGTGAATTAAACGCTAAACTTAAGTTTTTAAAGGTCGGGGGGCCCAAAAGCATTTATTGGGGAAAACTTGAGATACAAAAAACCCCCAGGGGCCCGTGCCATTTTTTTGTTAGTTAAAAAATTTTTTGGGTTTTTATTTCTTTTTTTGGGTAACCCCGGGATGCAAATTGATTCAAAAAATTGAGTATTGATGAAAGCAGGGGGTTTCACGAACTTTTTAAACCTTGGTTTTTGCTTTTCCATTTCTGGAAGACTGCAGATCGACATTGTGAAACCCTCTCTGTAGTAGACAAATGTCACTTTTCGTTTGGGGATCGAGAGATTGACCTTTTTTAAAAAGATTTTTTTCTAACCGGCCCAGCTGTCGAAAGGCAATTTTTTTGGTTTTGGAAAAAAATTTTTTGGATATCTTTAAAAACCATTAATTTTCTT
>JAHBCN010024753.1:0-11731 GCA_019359885.1 Listronotus oregonensis | reverse complement strand
AAGGTTAAAAATCCCCCCTTAAAAAAATTATTTCCAAAAATTAAAAAATGAATCACACACAACACCTATTTCAAGAAAAAAAAGATTTGTATTTTTTTTTGGATAAAAGACCTATTGATAACTTTTTTTAAAATAAATTTTGGTTAAATCTTATTCCTCCGAGAGGGTGAACCACCCCTTCAAATTTTTCATTAATGAGGAATACCTAATTTTCTTTTAAATTTTAAAAAAAACATAACTGGTGTTTGTATTCATAAAAACAATTTATTCTGTTTTACTAACCCTAAATAATGGAATTTTAAAAAAAAAAACATGATGTAATCATCTTGGTTTAACATATAATTTAATAAGTGTAATTCATCTTCATCTTTTTTATTAGTCACGAAAAGTGGAAAAAAACAGGTCAATTTTTGATTTTTTTTTGCTAATGTTTTAAAATTTAAAAAATTTTTTTTGCTGTTATATTATGGTTGTTCTATTTAAAATATCAAAATTTACCCCCTAAAAGGGAAAAGGCAAATGTTATTATACCAAATCGGCTCTGTGACACAATGCCCTTTTAAAATTTTTTTAAAGGAAAATTTTGGCATGCTAGTGATTTTGTTATTACCTGAGGGAATTAAAGGGGGAAAGAAAGTTTGTATAAGAAAATGCGTATGTTAGCAAAATTTTTAATATCCCGGGTAAACAGGAAAAAAGGGGAAGGTAGCTAAAAATTGCCCTTTTTACCAAAATTATTTTGGTTAGATTTTATTTACAAAATTTTGCTTAATACTGTATTTTGTATTAGCGAGGGAACTTTTGGAAAGACACACTTTTCAATTTTTGTTAGGTGCAAACATGTTAGCTTAACCATCTTACCTAAAGTATTATTTTTGTTTCAGAATACCCAAACCATAAATATGAAAACAAAAGCTTTTATTTTATTTGCAACTCTTCTTTATGGTAAGTAAACATGTGTAGTGCAGACATGTTAGTTCTTATAGAAATATTTTTACTAGTAGATATTAATAAATTTAATTAGTTGTTTATACAAAACAATATTATGAAAAAATGGTATTGTTTATTTATTTATTTATTTAACAAAACTATGAACCTGCACTTAAATAACCCTTAAAAATAGGTAAGTGAAATTGCTGACTTTTATCCTTCTACATAGATGTTAAGTTCTATTGAACCATTTACATACATGATGCTTAGACTGGAGTCTAGAGGCGACGTGGTTAAAGGTAAATTATAAAGAAACTTGCGCAAACCCAAACTTGCGCAAACCCAAACTAACCTGATTTATTTTCAATACAAAATTTATGGAACATCAGTGCTTGTCCATAATTAGGTGCAAGTCAGCATATACGCTGTAGGAATATACATTCATTAACAATTTTTTTTTATAGACCTTTGAAAGCTGTTGTTAATAATACATTGTTAGAAAAAAAAAATAAAAACGACTGGTATTCTACTGTGGTAATCTGTTTCGTGTAAACTTAATTTTTGCGAAAACGACAAAAATTTTAAAAATAAATGTAAAGTCCCCTTTTTTGACGAGAAAGGATGAAATTAGTGAAAAACTTTCCAGGTATATAAATTAACATATGTAAGAACTTAGGCCCAACAAGTTTATTGGTAAGTCCAATCCACATTTCCTTAAAATGTAAAATATCTACCGTAGTGTATATAAGTTTTTATTACCAAAATTTTAATATTAAAATTTTACTAAATTATACAAGTCGGCCTAAACGTTGGTGCAAAAAAATTTTTTCCATGACAAGTAGGATTATTTTGACCTTTCTTTACAAGATCCTGAAAATATATATATATATATATATATATATATATATATATATATATATATATATATATATATATATATATATATATATATATATATATATATACAGGGTGTCCGGAATAACTTGAAGTACATGGGGATCTTGAAACCGTTGGAGATACAAAGTCGGTTAAATGGGAGAAAAGTTGCGTACCAGAGTGCCCAGCAATATTCCGTTTTGATCATATTTTTAACTGGTCTCTTTAAAGATATACAGAGTGAAAAAAAAAAAAATGTGCGTTTTAGAACAACTTTAATATTTCAATCATTATATGGACTAGACCCGTGAAAAATTTTAGGAGAGGGGTAAGACACATCTGCGAATTTAAAAAAGGGGGTCAAAATTCTAGGCCTATATGTTGGCAGCCATAATCAACTTTCGTTTTTCTTATGGCCGCCATATTGAATTTTTACATTTTTAAAATGCTTAGAACATCCCCTTTTCCAACCGTGTATAACTCGTACTTATTAAACCAGAAAAAAAAGCAAAAATGACAAATTATCATTTTTCACATAGTAGGCTTATGTCTATTTCGTTATTATTGACGTATTCATATTTGACGTGGTCTCGTATTAATATTTTATTTCAATACGATAGTGTTGTTAATGAGACGTCAAGAAAAGTTTGCTAAGTAGATAAAGTTAAAATGAATGCGTTTTCAAATAGTGAAAGATATGACATGTTGGAATGTTTTATTTTATGCCGAAGGAACGACGAAATGGCTGAAGAAATGTACTTGAATAAATACCCCGGGAAAAGGGGACAACCCAGTAAGAGTATGTTTAGGCGTTTGAAAAATAATCTAATTAATTATGGGGGTTTTGTGAAATTAAAAAGGAATAAACCAGCAAATGAAGAAAAGAAAATTTAGTTATGCAAAGTGTAATCGAGACGCCTCGTATCTCATTACGGCAAATTGAAGATACAGCAGGCGTTGCTCGCTCAACGGCCAGTGACGTTCTTAATCGGAATAAATTTCACCCCTACCGCGAACGAGTATGTCAAGGGCTTCAAGATGGAGATCAAGCAAGAAGGCTGCAATTCTGCCTTTGGTTTTGGAACAATGCCACTTGAATCCAAATTTTCCTTTAAGAATTTTATGGTCTGATGAAAGTCGCTTTACCAACTGCGGAATGTTTAATCGCAAAAATACTGCTTTTTGGTCAGATGTGAACCCGCATTTGTCCCATGAAGTGAGGCACAAATTAAATTTGGTTTTAATGTTTGGATGGGAAGCATTGGTCCCCACGTAATTGGTCCTTATTTTTACAATGGAAATTTGAATTCCGAAAGATATTTAAATCTGTTACAAAATGACATAGCAGACGCACTTATGGATCTTCCTCTTGCAACAATCCAAAACATGTATTTTCATCAAGATGGTGCCCCCCTCACAATGCTCGGATTGTCACTGACTATCTCAATACCGAATATCCCAATAAATGGATAGGTAATCAAGGACCCGTAAGATGGCCCCTAGGTCCCAGATATGACACCCATGGACTTTTTCGTTTGGGGGTACTTAAAAACAAAATTTACGCTACATCACATGAAACTGTCGACGCACTAAATGGCTGTAGTAGAAGCTGTTAACAGCATCACCCCTGAAATGATCAGGCACTTTCTGAAGCAGTATTAAGACGATACAGACTGTGCGTTCGGGAAAATGGTACCTTATTTGAACAGTATCTTCAATAGACTATTGGTTTCTGTGATGTTTTTTTTTGCTACTTTTTTACCTAGTCTGCAGCTTAAGTCGTTTTATTGTAATTTTTAAGTTTAGTTTTGATTTATTAGGTTCTTAGATTAAAATAATTTGATCTTTAATAACATTACAAAATGCGGTGAACAAAAAATGCTCGACCTACTATGTGAAAAATAATAATTTGTCATTTTTGCATTTTTTCACTGATTTAATAAGTACGAGTTATACACGGTTGGAAAGGGGATGTTCTAAGCATTTTAAAATGTAAAAATTCAATATGGCGGCCATAAGTAAACGAAAGTTGATTATGGCTGCACGCAACATAGTAGGCCTAGAATTTTTTGACACCCTTTAAATTCGCAGATGTGTCTTACCCCTCTCCTGAAATTTTCACGGGTCTAGTCCATATAATGATTGAAATATTAAGTTGTTCTAAAACGCACATTTTTTGTTTTCACTCTGTATATCTTTGAAGAGACCAGTTAAAAATATGCTCAAAACGGAATATTGTTGGGCACTCTGGTACGCAACTTTTTCTCCCATTTAACCGACTTTGTATCTCCAACGGTTTCCAAGATCCCCATGTACTTCAAGTTATTCCGACACCTGTATATATATATATATATATATATATATATATATATATATATATATATATATATATATATATATTATTATATATATATATATATATATATATATATATATATATATATATATATATATATATATATATATATATATATATATATATATATATATATATATATATATATATATATATATATATATATATATATATATATATATATTATATATATACAGGGTAAGTCTATGAAGTGGGACCCCCGTTTATTGCTTTAAATATTGAAATTGGGAAAAAATGTTTTATACAAAAATATTTTGGTTTTTGCTCTCTATATTTGGAAACAACGTTATGTATCAGGGTGTATCAAAAGTCCGTACAAGAACAAAGTTCATTTTTAAATGATTTCCCCATATTTTTGTTACATTTTTGTTTTCTGCATAAAATTCTAGATATTTTTTATTCAGCATATCATATCCGTATGTTCAACTGTTTACGAGATATTCGCATTTAAATACAAATTGAAGGGAAAAAAACCGCTCATTTTTTAATGTTGTTTAACGTTTCTATGGTTTCAGAGGTTTTTTTAGAGTTGCATAGTAACCATATATGCATAGAGATTAATAAAAATGTCATATTGACAGTTTTATTAATCTGAAAAAAAATTTTTTTAATTGTTTTTTCTTGTTTAAGGTTTTACCTATTTTCTACTCATCATGTGATATCCCAATTACCTATTAATTATTACTATGGGTGTTTTGTCACTCTACTAAAAACCCTAGAAACGTAAAACAACATTGAGAGATGAGCGGATTTTTTCATTCTAAATTCGTATTTAAATGAGAATATGGGTAAACAATTGAATATAGGGATATGATATGTTAGATAAAAATATCTAGAATTTTATGTAATATCGAAAATGTAACAAAAAAAATAGGGAGTCATTTAAAAAAAATAACTTTGTCCTTGTACGGTCTTTATGATACACCCTGTATACATAACGTTGTTCGCAAAATATAGAGCAGCAAAAACCATATTATTTTTGTATTAAACATTTTTTTCCAATTTGAATATTTAAAGCAATAAATGGGGGGTCCCACTTCACAGACTTACCCTGTATATAGCAAAATCCAATATTGGGGTATCGATCAGGTGGGCTTAAGAAAAACTCTTTTCTACTACGCCGAGCTTTCGGAAAACTTTATTCCTTTTTCAAGGCTACAATACAGAGACAGTTTGTTAAGATACAAAAAATCTTTTCTTTTACAAGCAAAAAAAAAAAGAGTGATTTTAACAAAAACTAATATAAAAAAAAATTTAAAAAAAAATTCCAAAAAACTTTAAAAATTTAAAAAATTCTTTTTTATAACTTACGTGCAAAGTGAGTTAATTGTGAAGCAATCTTATATAACTTATCAAAATTCCCCATTTATCAAGTATAATTTATAAATACAACACATGTTATTTTTTATGATTGATCAACAAAAGTTGACCGACATTTTGTTGTCCGGTTCATTGGTTGGACCCACAAGCAGCAGGTCTGCTTTACAATTTAATACTGAAAGTAGAAGGGATGGCTGAACTGAAAGGTACGCATATGTGACATGCCCAGTGTCGACTGAAAAGGAAAAATTGCGCGCGCACCTATACCATTGGTGGCGAGTAAATACTTTTATTGTAATTTTTGTGTATTTCTTTTCTTAATTTTTTTTTTAAATTATTATTGTAGTGTCGGCCTCAATAGGGTGCCAATACCTCTCCCTCCCTCTTACTTCCCCCTTGTGCTTTCAAAAGATTATGTGTCACTCTCACTTGTCTGTCACCCAAGTGCAGCTGACGCAACACATATTCAAAAAAAAATTTTAGAAAGAAACAACTGAAAACTTTGACAAAATTCCAAGAACATTAGAAAACTTAAACAAGAAAAGATACTAAATGAAATTTCTACTTTCTTGTTGACCTTTAATTAAAACTCCCCTTTAAAATTAATATATTACATACACTTGTCTGTCACCCAAGTGCAGCTTTTTTCTATCCATTATCATATCTTGTTTATTTAACAAAAAAGAAAAGAAACCAACCCGTCACTCGTCTGTCACACAAGCGCCGTTGTTGGCTGTTAACCACGTCAACATTCTATATTAAAAGAGGCAAAACTCCCCATTGAGGTAGACAACCGGAGGCACACTCCCCTTTGGAGGCATTCGACTGTCCAGCAGCCCCCCTGTCACATGAAGGCTGCTCGACAGTGCAAATACAGACCGTATCCAACCATGGTTGGATACGGTCCAGATATTGGTCCAGATGGTTGGATACGGTCTGTATTTGCACAGGTGGGAGTAGTCGTGACTGACTAGTTCAGAAAAAATATTCAAAACAAGGAGGTTATTGGGGGTGCAGTCATAAAATTAATGGCCAATTTTAAGGTTTGCCCTATGTATACTTTTTCACAGTTGAGGCATGGAATCCTGTACACGACATCCCAATTCTCAAGCAGGCTTAGAGGCGTCTTTGTTTTTGTGTAAATTAAAGAGAGGGTCTTACATTGCCTTTTTGCTTGCCAAACAGTCAACCAATATCACTTAACACTATGACTTCACAAATACCTACCATAGAAAATATTACACCATTACCTTCACAAAGCAATATATTAGAGGCAGCACCTTTGTACTGTTCTTTGCCTTATATAGATAATCTAACCCAAAAATTGATCAATGTGTTTAAAGATGTTAATGTAAAGATAGCAAAAAGGCAATGTAAGACCCTCTCTTTAATTTACACAAAAACAATGACGCCTCTAAGCCTGCTTGAGAACTGGGATGTCGTATACAGGATTCCATGCCTCAACTTAGAAAAAGTATACATGAGTCAAACCTCCCGGAATCTATCCGGTCGCATAACATCTCACAAAAGTGATTGTAACCGAGGTGTGCAGTCTTGTGCATTGTCCGAACACGTGATTAAGCTGGGGCACATAATGAATTGGAATGGGGCTAAAGTTCTTGAGGGAACAAGCAATTACTACAAAAGAATATTCCTGGAAATGGTCCAGATTTATAAGGATCCAAAATCCATGAATAAACGCAGTGATATACAAAACCTAAGCATAATTTATAACAATATACTTTCTCCTCACAAAAATCGGTGCTTGTTGTCTCAGAATGATCGTTTCCTTGCAAATTCTCCCTAATGAACAAATGAGAGAAATATTGTTCCTTTTCTGTTTCAATTCTTTTTCTTTTTCCTTTTTTCTTAATTTATATTATTAAAACAAGTCCAATAATCATAATCAAGCTAAAACTGACAATATATCTCACAAAAAATACTAGATTGCCATGTTTTTTTGTCAAAATTCTAGTAACTAAATTATAAAAATGTGGATGGAGAGAAAGTAATTTTGGTTGCATACTTTTGAATAGTATCGATTCAGATTGACTTTGTGAAAGAACCCATTGGTTGGCACCACTGGGAGCTGACAGGTGACAGATGTCGCTCAGTGATGCCAGTCGGGGAGTTTAATAAAAAAGTTTTTTGAAGTGTAAGACGGTTACGGTTTTTTTTTCCAGCCATGTAACTATCAAAGAAAATCGCTATTACAAGATTTTCCCCATGTAATTAGATTTTTAAGTTAAAAATTAAGTAAAAGACCATCTTATGTCTGACTTTTGAGTATGATGTTTCTGCCACTTTCTGATTTGAATCTCCTGTTTAATTAAGAAATTCGCATTGGTAAGATAACTTTAGATAACATATTTTAGGGATAATTTGTAAAACCTAAAATTGTTTTTGCAGATGTCCTGAGGAAGGGAACAAACTGTTCTTGAAAGCTTGACAAACTCAATAAAGAATTCATGCTTAAAATTGGCCATTAATTTTATGACTGCACCCCCAATAACCTCCTGGTTTTGAATATTATATATATATATATATATATATATATATATATATATATATATATATATATATATATATATATATATATATATATATATATATATATATATATATATATATATATATATATATATATATATATATATATATATATATATATATATATATTTTATATATATATATATATATATATATATATATATATATATAAAGTCTGGACAATCTAAATTTTAGTCATGGCCGACAAGACATGTCATTTTCTAGTTACTTTTATTATAGCCAACTCAAGATTGGGCCAGGGACGTACTTTCGAATATTTTTTTCATAAAATTATTTTAAAAATTTAAGAACAAAATTGCTAAAACATATTTACTGTTAGCATTATAAATACAAAAAAACGGGTTTTTGATTTTATTAAAATTTTAAAACTAAAAGAGTTTTAAACTCACGAGACGATACTTAACACATGATAACGTGACAACATATTATTGGTATTGTATTTAGTAAAAAAATATAATATACCTAAACGTGTTGAAAAAGGATATATAAAAACATTTTTTATTTATGATTCAACTATTTATTATGAAGCGCTATAAACTATATAAATATATAAGCAAGTAAATACATACTTAGCCTTTAGATCCTAGCATGTTCTTGTAAAAATGTTTAATTAATTAAGATTTGTTTAATTTTTAGGCGTTATTATACTTTACAAGTAACCAGTATTCATTATTAATTTACTTAAGATAGCACGACCTTGGTTTTAGCTTTTATTTGGATGCGAAATCCTTTTAAGCATATAAACTTTTAAGAAGTTACCTAATGTAAAATTTATGTATTTCTAGAATCTAAAGGTTCTCTTTTAGTAATTTTTGCGTTCTGTAATTAAACATAAATAAGGAGAAATTAGTAGTTATTTTTTATTAATAAAATATATTCTTACTGTTTTAAACAAATGCCACTTACAAAATTTTATGATACCTTCATCATATTGGCAAGAATGTCTACTAGTTTAAAAAATATACCCCCCTTTTAAATAATAATTAGTACTTTAAATTTTAAACAAATTCGGGGTCGTGACAAGATATCTTTTTTTTTTATTTAAAAAGTAGTGTAGTGAGTGAAATACATCTATTTTTGTAGTTACTTTTTTTAAGTGCATGCATTTTTTCTGCAAATGAATAAGTGAATAAACACCTATCGCTGTAGTCACTTTTTTTAGTATGCATTTTCCTGCAAGCGTATGAGTAAAGAACGCTTTATTGCATGGTTAATTTTATAAATTATCTTCGTCAGATGACATGCTGTGATCGCTGTCAGAAACATGAATGATGATGGGTTCTTGAACTGACATTATATATTTTTCTTTTTCCCACGCCTCTTTTATAATTTTATCTGTATGTCGAACATAGTTAGACCAGTGCTCTGAGGAAACATGCTTCAAAGATATTTTCCAACACTCCAAAACATCTTTGATTTCATTAATACGAGAATCATAAACGCGTTTAGCCTCGCTCCATACCATTTCAATAGCATTGAACTGACAATGGTATGGAGGTAGACGAATAACTTCATGTCCAGCTTCTTTTATTAAATTATCAACCACATACGATTTACTAGGTTTTGGTATCTGGCTTATTATCTTCCACAGTCTATCCAAAGTATCCAAGGGAGAAAAAGAAATGTTCTTTGCTTCCAGCCAGTTCTGAATTTCTCCTTTTCTCCAACTTTGGTGGGCCATTTCTCACTTTGACGACTATGGTAACTAGCGTTATCAAGGAGAATAATTGACGGTTCATCCAAGTTGGGAAGAAGAGCGTTTTTCAACCATTTTTCAAAGTTTTCCGCATTCATATCTCCATGGTAATCTCCCGTGTTTTGCTTCGATTTGAATACGACGGATGCATTTTCTACAAAACCATTTGCAGTGCCAGCATGTAAAACAATAAACCTGTAAAAAAATAATGTTTAGGTATATTTAAGGTAGGTCTCACAAGGATTCTTTCTAAAAGTCACAAGATGTCTAGATAAATTCAAAACCCAGTACAAGACTACATTTTTAAGTTAAAGATGCTGCTTTAGAACAGCAAAAGCAAATATTTTTTTAATATCAACCAATCAACCAAAAACCTTGGTCGACCTTGGTTTTTAACCCTGCTAAAGTAGTTTGGTTAAATATTTAAAATACATATATAATTTATTTATGTTACCAAATCTCTTTCCCTGCTTCTTTTGGATGTACTGGGAATACAGTAATCGTGATCCATAATCATTAATTAATCTAAAAAATTTGAAAATAAAAGCAAATAAAATTATAGTTATTTATACCTACACTATTACTTACTTTTTAATAAATAAACACTTTACAAAACTAGAAAGTCCAAAAATAATATAAAACAAAGTCCAATACACACACTACTTTTACAATACCTCAAAAACTATCCCTAAAAGCATTAAAAATAATATATTTTAGAATTCAATGTCGACACGTGCGAACGACCCGAACACTTAAAAATAATGTATTATAAAAATACGGGCCTGTTTGCCACAACAGCTAAGCTAATCGACGCAACTATTTACCCAGTAAAGGAACGATATATGAAACGGTCAAAGGATTAGAGGAAGATGCGAGTATTTGAGGTTAAATAATGTGAATATCAGATGTGTGCTCGTTTTGTTTTAATTTACGAGGTCGAGTATTTAGGGGTTGGCTAAATCGGCTTGTCATAAGAAACGTCAAAACAACAAAACTTTACAGTGAACCAAGTATATATATATATATATATATATATATATATATATATATATATATATATATATATATATATATATATATATATATATATATATATATATATATATATATATATATATATATATATATATAGATTTATTTATTATCATACAGTGTGCTCATTTAAGAGTGCAACATTTTTTGAAAATTTCACAATCAAAATTCAAATATTGACGAAAGTTGGTGCATGTTTGATAATCATATTAGGTGCGCTTAGAATGGCTGCAAGTCAAACAGCATACAGGGTAGGTCAAAAAATATAAAAATTGTACAAAAGTAAAAATTCCTCATTTCAAAAAATTTCATCAAATTTTATAAAGAGAAGTTGTTTAGAATTAAAAAGTTTACCCAAATACAAACCATGGGATATATGTTTCTATATTCATTTTTTAATAAACATTTAAAATTAAAGTTTTGCACTTCATATACCCGTTTTTTGATATGCATATTATCATTACTAATGTTTTACCTTATTAAAAATATTTTTTGTAAAATTTTAAAGTTGTGTTTAATATCGTTGCAATAAACATAAGGTAAGTGATTCCCTAAAAAAATAAAATTTTATGTTAAAATTATAAATATGCTTGAATTTAAACAAAGTTATGCGAAATTAATTTGATTTTAAATAATTCATAAGTGTCTTAAGGGTGGATATTAAAAAAAAATTAAAAGAAATTATTAATGTTTAAAAAATAATCCTAAAATACCATGTTTTGATATTTAGGCATAACTTTTAATTTTAAGCAACTTGATTTTATATTATTTTGCTTAATTTTCTTTAATAAGGTACTTTAACTCTTGTACAATTTTTATATTTTTTAAACCAACCTTGTATGCTGTTTGACTTTCAACCATTCTAAGTGCACCTAATATTCTATCCAACGAACTCAAGGGCTAGAATTAAAGTAAACAAACTTTGTTTG
>JAHBCN010024752.1:0-11634 GCA_019359885.1 Listronotus oregonensis | reverse complement strand
TTTTTTAAAATAAATGAGGGTATAAACCTTAAATTATATCATTTTAAAATTTTTTTAAAAAATCAAAAAAAAAAATCCCTTATGGCGTCCATAAAAAAAATAAAGTTGATGATGATTCTAAAAACCCGAAACGTAGAAAATAAAAAGTGACTACTTGGTCATATCCTACAAAAAAAGTTGCTTTGAAGAAGTTTTTACAGATTTGAAAAATTTTCATTAAAAAAAAAAATATTGCCGATTTTCGAAAATGCGTGTTTCAGGTTTTTTAAAATTTTCCCCAAAAACCCTAATAGATAAAACCATGTAGTAAACGGAATTAGCTTACTTACATAATTGTCCAAAACTTTCCCCATTTAACCGATTTTCTATCTATCGTGGTTTCCAAGCCCCCTACGTCCCCACCAATTTGGGACACACTGTAAAACTTTAGTAATCTTTTCAGGTGTTTTTGTTTTCATTTTGGGGAAGATTTCCCACATTTTTTCAGACACCCTGTATACATAATATTTTTCTACAAAATATTAGTCCAAATCCTTAATTGGATTGTGTATCACTAGCACACGGTCATTAACAACTAAGTAATTCGTGGTATTTTATTTAGACGCAGGGCCCCGACCAGGGGGGGGAATTATTTAATTATAAAGATTTTGCAAAATCGCAAAAATTAAATTTAACATTTCTATATTAAAAAAAACCATCAAGACAAGTTTGCAAGTGACTTAACAATTGCCGGAAACGGAAAAATAGACTCTACCTCCACAGCGCGGGGTAATCAATTTTAAATTTTTTTTTTAGTTATCTAAAAGTGGGGGAGATTCGAATAAAACCCGAAATTCAGCGAGTCGAACGTTTATAATTTTTATTTTTGTCGGTATATTTCTGCTTGTTGTGTAGGTAATAAATACTGTCCGATCGGCTGTGATAGTGTCAGTAAGCATTGTAGTTTTTTGTGGTAACACATATTATTATGCTTTTGTGATGTAGCTATTGGATGTTATTTGAACGTGATTTATCTTATTTTAAGATGAGTATTACCCAGAGCTAGGTAGGAATGGAATCCGTTTGGAATTAAATCCAGGAATCGATTCCTTATTAAGGATCCGAAGGGTGGAATCGATAACATTTTAAAAATACGATCCGTAATCTGGATTGGTTACCTTTGTCATTTTAATCGATTCCTTTTTGTAAGAACCTGATTCCGAAAGGAATCAATTCTTTTTTAAAAAGTTAGGGTGTACCTAAAAATAGGCATAAATTTTTCTCGCATTGGCTCTTAAAACTTTTGGTTGCTCGATCTACATAATTTTTAAATATGTTATTCTTGCGACACTTTTAAATAGGACAATTTGCAACCACATCTGCTTTCCTTTTTGGAAACATTGAAAACCACCTTGCCTTAGTTTAGCCCATTTAGCCGGGGAAACAGTTTTTTGTCAAAATTATTTGGTTTTTTGGGATTTGTATTTAGATCGGTTACCTAAATGACGTAAAATAAATAATTAACAATTGACTTGCCTCTAAATTGTCGGGTTCCTTTAAAAGGACAGTAGGCCTATACCTATATACTACTATAATTAAAATTTATTTATTAGTTTGAGTGATAATTTACAAAATATTCTTTGGGTTTAAAGCAACATAACATTTTTGACAAATGAAATTATCCTTCCTGTGGCAAACTGCGCATGGCCGCTGATTTTCATAATAAAAACCAGATGATCGATTTTCAACGTGAAAATTCGTGTGAACTTGGAGGGCTTCGAAATGCCTCGTTTTGAACTCCTTTTATAGGTTTCAAGCTTTTTGTGGCCACTGATCGTCGAAACTCCAACTGGTCAAGTTTCCCCCCATTATTTTTTAAACGTCATGAATTTTGTACAGCCATATCGATACAATGAGTAAAAAGGAAATACCACTTCTTTCCCCTTATTGACACTCTATATTCACTCAAATTGTGATCCCCGATCTACGCCGCCCATTTTCTTTGTAAGACTTTTCAAGTCGAGGTTGATCAACATGAATGTGTTTTTTCTCCGACTGAGAAAATCTTTTTACCCTATTTACCGGAAAACTATTGAATCGAGAGTATAATGACGATATTGTTATCATTCCATTTACAAATAAAAAATTTCGTTATCCGCGCAACAATGTTCAAAATAACCACGGGTCTCTTTCTTTATTGTTGCCCCGTTTGATAAAGGTGAATTTGAAGGGTTTTCCCTTATATGGTACCTGTAGTTTTTCATTTTTTAGTTTCAATTCTGTAAAAGAAAAAGTGATGTAAAATAATTATCAAAAAAAAGGGAAATATCCATGGCATTTGTTTTAAAAAAACAGAATATTGAACACTAAAGAATGCCCCAAGTCCCGGTTTTTTCTGTCTGGTAATGTTGTTGAGGAACCTTTGGAGGGTCAAAAAAAAAGTAGCCTAGTTGCAAAAACCCCCACCCATATCTTTTTCCCATAGGGAAAACAATAAATTGTTTTCCACTATGGCGACCAAAATATGGGGGCCATAGATTAGTCTATACTGTGGTTTTCCTCAAAAGGAGCATGTTCGATTTTTTTTTTTTTAGTAAGTCAAATAGGGGCCTCATCTTTAAAAATTATCCTTTTTTAATTTATATTATCATTACAATGAATATTGTTCATTATATATTGAAATCTATCACGAGAAATGGCTTCCCCACCAGTTTATTGTTGGTGTGTTTTATTCTGCCAAAAATCCTTTTCCTGGGGAGAGGTACGTATCCACTTAAAACAAAAAACCGATAAAGGAAAGAATTTTTTTCTCGTTATATCTCCTGAGCGATTTTTTTGCTGAGCAGTGTTTTCTTGATCAAAAAACATTTGAAACGTAGCTGTGGTGACAATTTTAGAAAATAGATATATCTATGCATTCATCAGTAGTTGCTTCCAAAAGACCAATTTTTTAGTCAAAGATTTTGGTTTTTTTTACGAACGCTAAAGAAGTTTTTCATTGTTACTGTCCCAATGGTTTTCTTTTGGTTTCTGGCTCTGCATTCGCTCGTAGTTGAGCCCCAGGCAAATTATTTATGTCCACTACATTTTCATCTCCCAAATCTTCGTCCGTATCGAGTCATCGTTGGCATTTTCAGGTGGAAAAATTCAATTTCTTCTGGAATATTATCCACTTCGAAATTTTTCCCCGCTCCTCGGTTAACTCTACCAAAGTTAATGGCTTTTTCCAAAATCTGAAAAGGAAATTAAAACAAATGGTTAAAGTAGTGAATAAGCCTACCACCTTTTTAAAAGGCAGTCATATTTTGAAAAAAACTTAACATATGTCACATTATTATTTGAGGTTAGTTACCAAACACGTTTATTGAATACCGCTTAAACAAAAGTATATATATACGGGGTTTAAAAAAATATGATAAAACCTAAAAACTTACCCCCAATTGCCATTCATTATTGAAAATTCCACAGAAACAACACAACGTACAATCAAAATAAAATGTTTCGGTCTGCAGCACGTTTTAACACGCTTTCGTATTGCTTTTAACATTTAGAATTAGTGGCGCCACCTTTTGATAAGTAGAATTATTAACATGGATGCATACCCAAGTAACACAAGATGGCCTTTTTATATCATTTTCTTCTTTATAAAAGTTTTATAAAGGCGTCCAAAGACCTTTAATATCTTTATAAAAGTGTTAGTTTACACTAAATTTTTTTTTAAGCAATATGGCTTTTTAATATAGTTAAAAAAATTTTTTTAAAGCTAATTAATATTTTTTTTATATACTTGCTTTAACAAGACTTTATAAAAGTGAGAACCATATTTTAAGAGTTTTCAGGTTTTATCTGATAGTTTTTTTATAAGCTACCATATAAAGAACAAATAAAACCTCAATTGTGCCATTAATTTAAACCTTTTTATAAAACTCTTATAATAATTTGCGTATGTTTATCCCAATGCTTTATAATTAACGCCATTATAAAGGTATTTTTTAAATGCTTTGTTGGGTTGTTTCATACCAAATTTTCTAAAAAACATGCTTTATTACTGGAATATTGTAGTTATTTAAAAGGTTTTTTTAAGTAGTCAGCAACGAAATAAAATTTCTATAAAGCAAGAACCCCCGGGTAAGTCATTCGGCTATTTTGTCTTTATTTTCTAAGCTAAGCTAAACTTATTGAAATTGACAATGACGAGAAACGGGAAAACTAGCTATTAGAATTAGAAAATTAAATCTTAAACGATGACGTGTTTTTGTCGGTCCCCCTACTAAAAAAAAAAATATATATATTTTTTATTAAAGAGATACGAAAATGCCCCGGGATGTTTCAGGAGTTTTTTTTAAAGCACTTAGTTATATTAAATAATACACAACCAGACTTTTTTCCAGCAGATCCGCGGATACTGCTTAGCACTCCACGCAAAGTATTCGTTGCCGGTCTTTGGGAGTTTACACGTCAGCCGTATCGGCGATGAGATTGCAGTTCGAACAGGCTATTTTAAAGAAAAATGTATAATGAATGTTTTAAGACAATTAAGCCGAAACGAAAAAAACGTTGTATCCACAGAAATAGTTAAAAAAATTAGATAAGGAGGTAATGCATGTAATAAATCTTAAAATAAATAAAGGTACATCAAACGTGCAAATAGCCACAACTGTTTAATAACGCAATAGTAAGGATATTTTCTCGACTTACCGTTTTTAACTACTGGTTGATAGCATTTTTTCCCCCACCATTCTATCCTTTTTAACCCCCCCTATCCTCGCAAAAAAAAACGGTTTAGGTATGTCAACTTACTACTAATGGTTTAATACACTTTTATGTTTAAATTTAAATGGGTCTTTGGAGAGTTAAGAAATAAGTCGAAAGGATAATATATAAACCAAATTTTTCATTTAATAAGATATTATGTTTCCAAGTCAACTCTAATAATAAATTTTTCCTTTATGATTGTAATATAATTGTATTAATTTATCCATTTGGAAATTAACTAATAAACCAAAAAATCTGCAATCCAAATACTTGTTAAACCATAGCAAAAAAAAAAACACAGAACCAAAACAATAGAAAAAACCCCGAATCCTCCATTATTTTAAATTTAAATTTGACATAACCATTATTAACGCTCCTCCTGACTAGTGGCGATAGCAAATACTGGGTACAAAGTAATAGTAGATACTGACGACAGAACACCTTCCCCAGTTACCGCTTCTCGCGAAAATAAACCGATGTTAACGTCCTAATAATGTTCAACCGGGGTGTCGCCAAAAAATTTATGAATTTTGGGGTCACCCTTATAGAGCCCAAAGAGATATAACAACGCGATTAGCGCCCTGTACATTATTCGAAGCTAGAGGGTCGCACTAATTCTTTTATAAAGCTGTTATAAAGCAAACCCATAAAAAATAGCTTTTTAAAGGCCTTTTAATTGAATATTTGTAACCATTGCCATTCTGACCAGTTTGCACGTCGCCATTTAATTTTTTCAGGATGTTAGGGGCCATTTTTTCAAAGCAATTAAATTGCGTATTATTCCTTTCATCTCTAACTAGTTTGTGTTTTAATAATTTTTTCGGGATTAAAGTATGGAAATTTAACATCTAGTAACATTTTAAAGGTTTTAAAAAAAAAAAAAGACATAAACAATAAATGTTTGATATAATTTTTTCAATCCAATTTTTAATTATTTTCAAGGCGCTATGATAAATATAGAGCTAAAACTATATATTTTTCAGAAAAAAAAATCGCAAGTGAATTTCACATTCTGCATATGGGGAAATTTCCTAAATGAGTTTTTTATTTTAGGTGTAATATATATGTATATCGTAGATCAGTCAGCTTTTATTTCCAGTCGTGTTCAATAATATAAAAAATAATCGGCAAGGGCGACAACCATAAAATACCTTTTTAAAAAAAAATTTTTTCCAAGTTTACTTATGCAACTGAAATAAAAATTTATTCCCCAAAATTCTGTCAACTTGCTACCGGCTAGTGAAAAAAACGCATGTCTGACAAGCTGTTTAATCGAATATGTAGTATCTAGTGAATTGCTAGAGTATCTATGAAGTACTCAAATCCGTTTTTTTCTGATGAATTTTGTACCATAATAAACCTTATTTATAATGGCAAATTATAACGCTTTAATAAATTAGCTGTATAAAGTGCGCCTATTTTGGGTATATAAACACTATGTTAGGTTTGAGAGAACGTTGTATAGAACAAATAATAAAACATTGGGCTGGATAAGTTAGTGATGTAGGGTTCTCTCATTTTTTAAAAAGCAAGTTGTGTTACTTGGGTAATATATGCAGCGTCCTTTTAAAGGAGGTAGGTCTATATGGGTTAGTTTTTTTAGAAGCGTCCGGTGAAATTTTTGTTCAGGGCCTTCTCGATCTCCAGACCTTCCCCCATTGAATATGTATGGGATATGATGGAAGGAAGGTTGCAAAATTCACTGCACCCTCCACAAACATTGAATGCTCTATGAAACCAAATTCCACCAACCAAGAACTCATTAATCACCTAATCCAACAATTCCGTGACGACTTAAAAATGGTAGAAACGGAGGAGCTTCGACACATTATTAATATTAAGGGGATATCTCACCATTTTGCAAATTTCCCCGAATTCAAATTTTAATTACTTTTTATTTATCAGAACCTGTAAAGCGTTAAAGTGTGCTCAAAATTACACCACTCCTACACAGTGTTGCATTTTCTATGTAACTTAATATACACGTCTGGCAAACCAATTTCTTAGGTGCAGAGATTTTTCAGTACGATAAAAGAAGATGTCAATTTAATAGGCAAAACCTTGAGTGAAATAAAGGCAGGCAAAAACGTGGGGTTGTAAATTTACAGGCCTCTCATGTGGATACCTAAATTAGTTGAGTTAATTGGCCCCAAAAAAAAAATCTAGAGAAGCCAAATCCGGTGAGCTTGCCGGCCATGGTACCTCTGCCACAAATAAGCCGTTCAGGAAAAGTCCAAGTAAAAAACCCCTTAATGAGAAAAGGACATGGTTTCAGCAGGACAACCATCCTGCTGAAACCAAATTTCCTGAAATTAACATTTACGTTCCGCACTGCTGGTATAATTTTTTTTTGAGATTTTTAATAAAAAATTTAAAAATAAATACCTAGCTATTACATATTAAAATAATAAATTATCTGTAACCATTCTAAAAAAACTAATAATTTTTACAAATTTTTTTTTTTTTTTTTTTTTTTGTTAAGCGCATAATTTTTTTTTAAAAAAAAAAGTTTTAAAAAAATGTATAATTTTTAAAACACTTTAAAAATTGCTAATAAAAATTTTAAAAAGACAACACTGTCGAAAATATCCTTACGACTCGCAGGGGATTGTATTGGAAAGGGGTAGGAGAAATTGATTTTCTTCCTTTTTAATCGGGGGTCATACCATATGATCCTATTCTTTTCTTAAAAAATTTGGGTCCCAAGCCCTTCCTTTTTCCAGACGTGTATATGTAAATTTTAGGTCCGTTTTTGGGGTACCCCCAGTATAGTTGGGGAAAAAGTTCCATTTTAATGTTATTTCTCCTTTATTTCGGGAAAAAAGATTCATATTTGAAGAAAAAATTCCCAAAAAAAAAAACCTTTTATGCTAGATGTATCGACGTATTTAGTCATTTGTTATTGAGTTACAGCACTTCAAAATGAGGCTAAAATAAAATACTTTAACGCCCCGGCGCTGTGCTGAAATCTTTCACGCTTAATTCATTATCTGGATTATGTAGCAACATTCGTATAGTAGGTACCATTTGTAAGTATAAAAACTGAAGATAATCCGGATTCGTGATCCGATAAATATGAATCGATTCCCAGAATTCAATAACCTTTTTTTTAAAAAAAGGAATCGTGACTCGTGTTGGTGACATGATTTTTTTTTGAGGACCGGGGTCCGTAAATAGTTTCCCCTTTTTTAAAGGGTCAGTCCCAGCTCTGGAAAACCAAAAAAGTTTTATCTTTAAATTCATTAATTTTGGGGTTTTTATTATCAAAAATTAACTAACAAAGCAAAGGGTAATTAAATTTTTTTTTTTTGCATTGTTGGTGTAACATAGAATAGGCACTACGTTAAAAGATATGATAAAAAAATAATTTAAAAAGAAGAACAGAGAAAGAATATAACTCTTTGGTAACTTTGACTTTGACAAAAGCGATTTGAAAAAAAAATTTTTTAAAAATGGAACCCCGGGTTTTTTTCCCCCCCATTTTTTGGGTTTTTTTTTTAAAATAACAAATTTTTTTTAAAAAAAACTCATGTCTAACGATAGGGTTTACAGTTTCCCAAAAAAATATATGGGGATTTTGGGAAACCACGATAGATAGAAAATGGTTAAAAAAAAAAATTTTGGGGCAATTGGTTAGTAAGCTAACCCGTTTACTACGTGGTTTTATAAAAAGGGGTTTTTTAAAATTTTTTTAAAAACCTAAAAAAATGCTTTTTTTTCCCCCTTTTTTTTCTAGAAAAAAATTTTTTTTAAATCTGAAAAAAATTCTTTAAAGTTATTTTTTTTTGAATATGATCGAGTAGTCAATTTTTATTTTCTACGTTTCGGGTTTTTAGAATCATCATCAACTTTATTTTTTTTATGGACGCCATTTGGGGTTTTTACGCAGCCAAATAGTGTTTTTTTTTTCTGTTTCCCCAAAAATGTATAACATGTTATAAGTTAAGGGTTTTCGTCATTTATTACAAAAAACAAATATTTTCTCAGTTGGTTTGATTCTGGCGAACGTCTTTTTTTTTTTTAAACAATAAAATATTAATTGGCAAAATAGATAAGCTAAACAGATATTTTACAGAAATAGGTTCGCGAACATAGCTATAACAGTAAAACCGTGTTAAAAAAAAATGTAATGGCTTTTCATAAAAAAAATAAAGTTGATGAATCATCATTAATTTTACTTTTTCATATGGGCGCCATATGGTTTTTTTTTCGTAACCAAATAGTTTTTTTATTCTTCAACAATGTATAACATGTTATAGTTTAGAATTTTAAAAAATTTCAACCACTTCAAAAAAAAATTTTTTTTCTCAGTTGGCCTTGATTCCGGCGAATGTCATCTAGCGTCATTATCAAGTTAGCTCGGGTACATTTTAAAAATTTTTTTTCAACTTTGTAAAATGGTTAATTATTTGAAGAAAAACTTGATATTTTGCAACGTTATTTTCGCAAATAAAATTTTTTTTAAATGGTCCCAAACGTATTTCGACAATTTTCCTGAAAGGCAGCATCCTAAAAAAACATACTTTCGAAAACAGGTTACAAATTTATTTAATTTAAATTTAAAAAAAAAAACCTAAGTGTGTAACTTAAAAAAAAAAATCCAACATCTTTATTAGAAGGGGGATTTTGATAGAACATTTCACATACCTAAGTCAACCATTCATAGGGTAGTTGGACTTTTAAAAAAAAATATCGTTAATATGTTGAGAAATATGGACAACTTTTAAATTTTAAAATTCGTTATTTTACATCTTCATTTTAGTAGGAATATTAGTTTAGCCACTTTTCATTGTTTTTGTTTTCATTGTTTCAATTAACTTGTTACGTGTAGTTTTGTTGTAAACACGGTATTAACGTTATAGCTATGTTCGCGAACCCATTTCGTAAAATATCTGTTCAGCTTTTCTATTTTGCCAATTATTTATATTTTTTTTGTTTAAAAAAAAAAGACGTTCGCCGGAATCAAGGCCTTTTTAGAAAATATTTGTTTTTTGAAAAAAAAGAGGTTATAAACTCTTAAATTATAACATGTTATACATTGTTGAAATCAGAATTAAAAGCACTATTTGGCTGCGTAAAAATCCAAAATGGCGTCCAAAGAAAAAATAAAGTTGATAATGATTTAAGAAACCCCCAAAATAGAAAATAAAAATTGACTACTCGGTCATATTCTACAAAAAAAGGTTTTAAAAAGTTTTTACAAATTTGAAAAATTTTTACTTATAAGAAAAATATAGCCCATTTTCGAAAATGCATGTTTCAGGTTATTTCAAAATTTCTCAAAACCCAATAGATAAAACCACGTAGTAAAGGAATTAGCTTACTAACATAATTGTCCAAAACGTTTTCATTTAACGATTTTCTTTAAAACCCGGTTTCCAAGATCCAAATATATTTCACCAATTTGGGACACACTGTATAAAGAAGCTTTGTACCAAATTTTGGAAAACAATTTACTGGGGAAATTGAGGTATCATGTCAGACAGGGGGGGTTTTTTTTTTTTAAAACCACTGTATTGTTTTGAATTTTTACTTATTTTTTTAAAATTTTTACATAAATAAACAACCAATAAAAATTCGATGGTTAAAATATTTACTGTTTTTTATTTACAGCGTTTTTTAAAAAACCGGAAATTTTGGGCCTCTAAAAAAAATACCTTAATAAAGAAAAACTATAAATTCTAAAATTATGCCAACTTACTTGACTACTTTGCCAAAAAAAATTTTCGAGAAACGCCCCGTTTAGCCAAAAAAAAAATTCTGTTCTACCAAGACAATGATCTGGCCACAAATCGCTAATTGTCATGGAAAAAATTTATCAATTGGGGTTTGTTTTTTTCATGCACCTTTTTCAAGGGGTTGGGGTTTATCGGGGTTTTATTTTTTTTTGAATTTGAGCACATGTATTGAGCTACACGATGACCATGTAGAAAAAGGGGTTTTAAGCATATTTTGCTTTTTCAATTTAAATTTTGGGGAAATTTTTTTTTATCCCGTAAATCTCAATTTATTCACATAAAATTTTTAAAAATTAAAATGAACCTCGTTACTTGGAAAAATAAAAAACCGTTATATTTCATACTCTTAATACTAAATCATTAGTGTTTACACTAAGTGAACTTCAGTTAACTTAAGCTTAATATGCTGTCCTTTTTAGGGGTTGGCTACTGACCGGAAGTGATAAAGACCGTTTTATTATCCGAAACCCGTTGCTGCATTTTGCTGGACGATAAAAAATCCTCCAATTAAAAATACGATTGGGGGAAAAAGTTTTGGACTTAATCCACGTTTTTTCGAATTGCTCAATTTGGGTTTTTAATTTTAAAAATTTTTAAAAATAAGATTTTTTTAAAAAAAAGGAAATTTTTTACTTACAGATTTAAAACAACACATTTGAAAGAAATTGTCTGGTTTTTAATTAAATGGGTTCAGTTTTTACAAGTATTACCATCAATATGCTTTCATCATTTAAAATTTTACCTTTAAATATTATATCATGTTCACTATTTTGTCCAGAAGGTCTAGAATATTATTTTAATTGAAGGTAAGTTTCGATAAGCTGGCTTCATTGGTATACTTTACAGCCTAAAAACCCTTAGAACCTCCGAAATATATGAATCAACAAAAAACCGCTGACCAAGCGTAAATAAAAATAATGCTGAGGTTTCAAATTTCCACCTGCCCGGGCGTCGCTAGGCGTCTTGTTGAGTCCTGTAGAACTGTTTATTCCTTTTAGATTTAGTAAATATCTACCGAAGCAGTGATTTATTTTTACGATAAATATAGAACTGCTGAAGTAACCCAAGTAACAAATATAACCAAAAGTAATAATTATGCATTACATCGGCAACACTGTTACTACAAACTTCCATAAAAAATCTTTTTGACAAAATGGTGACT
>JAHBCN010024751.1:0-11682 GCA_019359885.1 Listronotus oregonensis | reverse complement strand
CGAATCTTTTTAAAAAAGTTCGATTTAGGTGCTAACAACATGCCGATTAGAAAGTTTAAAATTCCGAGTATTTCCCGGAGAAAACCCGGGAAAAAAAACGAAATTTACTGATTTCGTTTTTATTTTTTTCTGGCGTTATTTAAAGACATATGGAAAAACAAAAGACACTTTCTCATGGCCACTTCTTAAGCTCTACAAAACAGCGTTGAGAGATTTTCCGCACGACGTTTCGTTTTCGTTAGACCATCATCAACTTTTTTTTAACTGAATTTTGGCTCAAGTTTTCATTTTTCTAGAGAAACAAAAAAACGGAAACAGTGACATAGCTTCAAGTTTCGTCTTTCATATGAACTTTAAATAATAAAAAATATTCATTTTTTACGTGAGTAATTTAAAAACTTTTCCGTCCGCGGAAGTGTAGCTAGCTTAGACCTTTCGAGATGCGGGACAGGTGCAAAAAATACGCGGCGCGTTTATGACCGGTTATCTCAAAAACTATCAAATTTTTGACAAAAGTAATGGGAATCATTTTTGCAGCTAATGAACTGCCCTTTATTTTCGTCTAAACACGAATTCCGTAAGTGTCATATTTCGGGAGATAATACAAAATATTAAAAAAAACGATATCTGGGCTCTTGAGGGCCATTTTTAGGCCTTTGCGGATATTTTTTTATCTATGATATTTTCAGAGATCAAAGTACACATTATTACCTATAAATTTAAAAAAAAAATGTGACGGCCTCACCTAATCTTAAGCTTTGGGGTTTTCCAGACTTCATTTACTGGACTATTATACTATTGGAAATTACAAAACTTCAATAAGAATTACTTTTGATATTTTAATAAAATAATAAAAAAAACTATTTCTTTAGCTTTTAATTTTGAGGAGCTTGATGTTTTCTATTAGGTATTTCTGTTGTCATCTATTAGGTAGATATATACAGTTCAATCCCTGTAATTATGTTCTTTTTATACTGCAGATAAAAGCCTGCCATTACCCTTTGAAGTTTGAAATGCAGCGGGATGAATGCATGTTACTGATGATTAAAGGAGTTTTTGTGTCCATTGTTGGAAAGAAAATTAAACAGTTTGTTGCTTATTTACAGCAAGAAAGTTTTATTTTTCTTAAATCTTTATTTTTTTTTAAAAGCATCAGTCAAAGCGTAAGTTTATTGAGCAATTATTACTTATTTTTTTACTTTTTATACGCGATATTAATGTGACGTCAAGGGACGTCCATTTTTGGTTTGACCTTCGAGCATTTATCTACTGGAGACAGTCTTGCAGTTTCGACGTGCGAACAAGCATGCGAAAAAGAAAAAAAGGGATTTTTGCTCGGCCTGCTGATTTTGATCGGCAGGATAAAAATCAACCCCTAATTACCACCCCAATTAAAAATAATCTTTGTCACTTTACAATTCACTTTATTTTTGTATTTGTAATATGCTTAGGAAGAACAGAGAAACACAAAATGCCAACTGTTTTTCACACAATGGAGTTATTTTCCGCTTAATGCAGTAGCAGTAAATAGATATTGTCATTTTTAAATTTAAAAATTTTTTTTTTTTTGATTGTTAAAAAGATAATTTATCTTTTTAAAGGGGGAAATTTTTTTTTTTAAATTTTTTTTTTCTTTTTTCTGCTTTTCTTATTATAGACAAGCTCATTCACTAATTGTACTTCCATTATTGTAGCCCTGAGGAAGAAAATAAATTTTAAAGCTTGGATGCCAAAAGCATTTTTTTTTAACAAGCCCTCTAGGACTGACCCCCAATAAACTAAATTTTTTAATAAAAAAATTTTTAAATATATAAAAATATATATAAATATATATATATATATATATATATATATATATATATATATATATATATATATATATATATTTAATTAAAAAAAATTTAAATTTTTTTTTTTAATTAATCGTAAATTTGCCGCCCTAGGCTTTAGCCTACTCAGCCTTTTTTAAATCCACCCCTTTATAGCGCTCTTTTTTGGTTAAATTAAGACACAACCTTCTTTTATACATTTAGTGGCATATAGAAACATTTTAGGGCTAAAAATTATATATTTTTTTTGAAGATGCATTAAAATAAAGCAAATACAAAACTGTGTACTATGTGAGCAGAAAAATAACTTTTAATTTTAATTTTAAAGATTTTTGATACACCCTGTAAGTGGCATCACTTGATAGCACATAAATATAAAAAAAACATTAAAAATATGAAAGTAATATTCAGCTTCCATAACTTTTGTACCCCCCGTTTTTTCTATCGTAGACGATTTCGGAGTCAAGCTTTTTTTGGGCCATTGAGTCACCATCTCATTATTTTTTAAACGTGTTAATAAATTTACTCGTTATCGTTGTTAAAAAAATATAGAACTGAAAGAACAAAAAGATCATTTATTTATTGTTTTATTTGAAACTTTTACTTATTAAATAATCGCCTCTTTTGGGGTTCTTGACACAGTTTTGTCATGTCTGTTTAAAATACCTCTGTATATTTTTTTAAAAATAAAAATTTTTCAAAAAAAAATTTCAGAATGCAAGGTCTTGCAGGTCGGTCTTGGTCTTGCGTATCTTAAAACCCTCTTGGTCTTGGTCTTGGTCTTGGTCTTGCATACCTTGGTCTTGGTCTTGGTCTTGCAAGCGAAAAGGGTCTTGGTCTTGGTCTTGCTGCGACCAAGACCGCCCGACCGGGGTCACTCATCATAATTTTCGATAAAATGCTTATTTTCGAGTTATTTGCGAAAAAATTAATTAGATAAAAGACACCTTTATTAACCCTGTACCTCAATTTCATTTAATTATTAAGAAAAGTCGTTTTACGAGTTTATTATCTTAATATCAATGTCAAACAATGTTAATGTAATTTAAAGGGTATATATTTCTATACGCCTTTGAATAAAGCGTACAAAATTAAAACAAATAAAGGTTTTAAAAATAATTTTTGGGACGGTAAAAGCAGCTTAAAAATAAATCCACAAACAAATACCAGAAGATGTTCGTTGCGTGCCTAAACACACAATAAACTTTTTATCTTCTTCCCGAATAACAAGGATGAGATTCAAAGCCAAAATAAATAACCCGTTTTTTTTTAAGCTTTTATAAAGATCAACGGCCTTAGGAAATAAATGAAAACGTTTAAAAAAATTTATTCGTATCCATATACTTAATGGTATCGGTCGTTATGAAATAAAGATTTCCTCGTCCCCTTTTAAAGTATCGTTTCTTTGAACATTTTGGGAAATTTATGTTTTTTTTTTTGTTTTTATTAATTTATGGTGAAGTTAAAGTAAATATAAATTTTCTGTCGTAATATATCCCACACTAATGTAAAATAAGGGCTAAGTTTTTATCCAAAAATCTCGTTTTTTTTTTTTTTTTTTTTAACTTTGTGACAACTCACGAAGGATTTGCATATACATATATACTATATTAGACATATACATATACATATATACTCCTAAATACCAGAGTACCGTGAGTGCCGGGTTTTCGATGTTTAACCCATCTTTTATGCCCCAGTTCCGTCAACGCTGCCCAAGCACTGAAACATGCAAATATTGCATTTCACAGCACCTTTTAGACAACGCGGTAGTGCCACCACGGACGTTATTTTAAATAACTACTACCTAATTCTTAATGTATTAAGATCTAAGATAAGACCAAGTTCTGTCTACAACTTTGTACATTTTTTTTTAAACCTAATAAGTTTTTTACTGCGTTTATTATAATATTATAAACGCAGTAAAAAGCCTATACGAAAACTGTCAAATTAAAGTTAAAGTCGCAAACAACATCTCGACTGGATTTACCCCAAGTACTTTTTAATGACAAAACGTCATTTAAAAGTAAAAAAAGCTATCAGATACGAATTTCCTTTGTTTTTAGACCAAAAATTTCTTAAAATTTAGTTTAATTTTTTGCTTTAGTTTCTCTCTTGACAACGGTGACCGACTTGCCACCGAAACGTAGACTAATATTTGTGATTTTTTGGTTTTTTGGGGGGTTTTCTTCTTGTTTGTTGCAGCCCATATACCCCGGGACCCGTACCAAGAGGGTCACATTTTTCAAAAAGTAGAAAGGCAAATAACCCAAATAAAAGAAACTTGAAACATGAATCCGCCACAAAACTATAGAACATATTTCAAAATAAGGGAGTTAAACAGAGGCACTGCCTTTCACCAACGCTTTTTAAAATATATCTCGAAAAAGTGTTAATGAAATGTTTACACTTAGCTTTGCTGACAACCAGATCATTATAGCACAAGATTCTGATGATATTGAGTATATGACTCGGAAACTCATTGAAGAGTAGGAGAAGTGGGGACTCGAAGTGAACATTGCAAAAACAGAATACCTGAGTGTGGGAGAAAGCCAGCAAGACCTGATTTTGGAAAATGGCTAAAGAATAAAAAAATCCCAAAAGTACAAATACCTAGGCGTAAATATTACCAACGATGGAACCCTGGACGGTGCCATTAAAGATAGGAATATACAGGGAAGAAAAGCTACACGGAAAAAAGAATATACTAAATTTAAGCATAATAATATTAGTTTAAGGTTATCTTAGCTTTGTATATCCCCAAGACTATATCGTTTTAATTTGAGAATTTAAAATCTTTATTTAAATTTATTTAAATTAAATATACACATCGTTATTTGTAACATATGAAAGGTTTATTTTATGCATGCAATTGAATCCAAATTGTTACTATAAACATTTAGAATGAAGATATCAGTAGCTCAGCATAAGTCGAAAGTTTCTTTAGAAATAAATATATGATTTTGTTATATTGAAGAGTCTACCGAATCAACAGAAAAGTTAATTTGAAATGTTAGTATGTTTAAAATAAAAATATCGTACTTTAAATCTGAGCCTACAATTGTATTTCTAAGAATATGATATACTCAAATTAAATATTTAAATTTTGGTTTTATTATAGCAAATCTTTGGTATAAGTAGGTTTTGTTTATTTAGTAATATTGTAATATTAAAATGAAAATATTAACTATTTAATTTAATAATTTTCACATGTTCGGTTTAATATGCTGCATTATTTTTAGAACTGAAATATGTACAGGGTGTAACAAATTGAGTGTATCCATGGGGATTTTGAAACCATAACATGAAGTCGTTAAATTAAGGCAAAGTTGCGCATTTACTTTAACAAATGCCATTTAAAATGTGTCAGATTTTCGAATAGTTCCAAAGATATACGGGAAAACCAAAATTTTGAAAAATGGGTTTATGGCTTTTTTCTAACCCTATTTATTAACCCATTTTTTAAAATTAATAACACATTCACATAGCCACTTTATTTCCGCTAAATATTAGTGTTTTTGGATTTAACATTCAAACGTTTCGTTTTCTGACGACCATCATCAACTTTATTTTTTCTTGTGTTTGCCTTATAGGATCTCTTTCACTCTCATTACTTTTTGAGCTAAGTACCGAACCACAAATCTGATATGCAAAGTGTGATACATCGTTGAATAGGTCATTCAATAAGAAACTCAAACTAAAAAAAAAAATCCAATATGGCGTCCACAAAAAATTAAAGTTAATGATGGTCGTCATAAAATTAAACGTTGAATGGCAAATCCAAAACACTAATATTTAGCGGAAATAAAGTGGCTATGTAAATGTGTTATTACTTTAAAATCGGTTAATAACAAGGTTAGAAAAAAAAGATCACTTTTTGAAAATTTTATTTTTTTGTATATCTCTGGAACTATTTGAAAAATTACACATTTAAACGGCATTTTGTAGGGCAAGAAGGCGCGTAATTTACCTTAATTTAACCAACCTCGTATCTCTTACGGTTTTTAAGATCCCCATGCATACACTCACCAGGCACACCCTGTGCTAATACATTTAAAGAGAAGCTGCTGCACCAATAACTGAACACATTCTTTTTAACGCGATTCGATTTTTTCGTATTCAGTCAATTTTGGCAAAATAATGTTGTATATGACCTCAACATTGCTTGCCTAAACAACGTTACTTTCATTAAAATTGAAATACGAAAATATACGGTTACTATTTTAAAAATGATAAAAATCCATTATTACTTAGCTAACATTAATATAGGTATACAATTTTTTAAAAGTTTTTCGCTGTGTTAAAAAGTCCATTATAATTATAACAGGTTTAGCTGACAACTACAAAAACAACAGGTAAAAATCTTAACGTTTATTAAAAATATCTTGCTGAAGCTTTTTAAAAATCTGTTAAATAACAAAATATAATTTTCATTATAGAAGATTTAACTTTTTAAGTTCTACTTTCTTGGAAAAAGAAACAGTCTTGTTCTCAACTTCGTTACGAAATAAAATCAGTTCAGCTATTTTTCTTTGAACAGTCATTCGAGGCCCAACCAACGGGATTATTTTTAAGAAGGCCTTCGGACACCCCAAGCAACTGGTCTTCCTCTGACATTTTCTAAAAATAAAATAAACATTCGAAATGCTAAATTAAAATATTAAGCATAACACATTTTTCTGTAATAAGTAAATAGGTGGGCATCAGATTTCCTATACCAACATACAGATAAATAAAAATAAAATATAAATAAATGCATGTTAAAATTTAATTTAAAAGTAAATTAACTCCTATACATACGTACAGGGGCGACAAAACTACAAGTACAAAGTGTTTAAATATAATTAATTCAAAAACTGTTTCTCATATTCTGTAGCTGTAAAAATATTAATTTTAAAATGTATTAGAGTTTTTTAGTCAGTTAATATCTAACTTTTTATATAAACATGTTTAGTTATGAAAAAAAATATTTATGGAAGTTTATTTAAATAAAAATGCCTGTTTTGGTGACAATTGAGATCTTTTGCCCCCTTGGGTTTTTTTTTAAAACTTTTTTATAAAGCAATGGTGTAAAATTTACCTAGGTTGAATAAACTATCACATCCCCACTGTTTAAAATTCTTCAACCCCCATTATTTAATCTTACAAACCCCCAAAACAAAAACACGTGCATCGGGACTAGAACAGTCCGATTAAATTTTCCCCATACCCTTCACCTTGATTTTAAATCACAAGAATGACCCGGAAACCAAGCACCCCCAAATTTTCCCGGTGCCAATCGGGGTACATCGTGGTGGACTTTCTAGAAATGAAAATTTCCAAATTTAAAAATTTTTTATTTTTAGATTATATTGCAAATATATTCTCAAATTGAGCAATCCAAATTTTTCAAATTGAACATACAGGACGCGTTCTTTAAATGATATGTCATTTTTAATTGTAAATGACCAGTTTTTTTTTTAAAAAGTAACTGAAATTCAAAGTAAAATTATATGTTATTAAAAACTGAAGAACAAAGAAGTTCAAACCAAAATCATGAAAGTCTTAGCTTTAGACTGTATTTTTAAAAGGGAAATATATTCTGGGGATATGAAAAATTTTTTATTAATCATTTTGAAATACTTTTTTTTTAAGGTGGCTTTCTTCAAATAAGAATCGGTAATCCAATTTAAATAAATATAAACAAAAATATCTAAATACTCTATTTGATAATATGTTTTTTTCTGTGTACGTCGATGTTAAATAGTATTCTTTGGAATCAAAAAATCACAAAAAATAACAAACATTTTATATACAATACCATTGTCAAAAGCATCGTTACTAACAGTAGCTAGATGTGGCCACTGAAAGAAAGAGTAAAGAAAACATTGGAAGCGACGGAAATGGATTTTGGAGGCGTTCGGTAGGCAGGTCGAAGCTTGAGAGAATCCGCAATGACCAAATACGGGAGATTATGAAAGTCGGTACAGTATTATAGATATCATAAAGACGAAACAACTGAAATGGTACGACCATGTCCAGAGAATGACATACCAGCGACTGCCAAAACAGATGATGACGTGGACTCCAGCAGGAAGAAGACACAGAGGAAGACCAAGAAAAAGCTGGAGAGATGGAATAGATGAGGAAATATGGGATAGAGGTTGGAAGAAGACCTTTGGAATGATCGAGAAACAATGGAGAAGGTGTTAGGTTTAATTGTTTTTAATGTCCTTCCTTTACTTTCAAAGGTCGATGACATATTAGTGTTTACACTTTTATAACTGTCTAGAATATTTTTACGTGATCTTCTTTGATAATTTAAGATGGGTGAACCATGGAAGGCTATCATAACAAATAATTAGTTACTATTACTTAAATTTACTAGATAAATAAAACAAATAAATTATTAAGAAAAAATTTTATTTTATAATGAGTTTTTTTTTTTTTGCAGAGTTAATCATTATTTATTAAATTTACTAAATTCTTCCAAAGGCCCTTTTTGGAAGGAACGGGGTTTTTAAACAAAGCCGATATAATCTTTTAAAATTAAAAATAACGTTGTGACAGTCAAAGTATCTAGTTTTGCTTAAACTAAAAAAAAAATTTTTATCAATATCAAACATTTTTTAAATAACATTTCCCCTTTTTAAAAAAATATCAACGAATGTTACTTGAACACTATTGTCCAAAATTTTATTAAAAAAATTTTTTTAAAAATAATTTTAATGAGTATCTATTATATTAAAAACAAATAAATCTTGAATAGCTTTTACTTGCTATTTTCATTACTTGACAAAGTAATGAAAATATTAAATCGACCAAAATGGCCTTCTTATGGGTCCGTTCTTTGTAAGGCCAAAATGTTCCTAAAAGGCCAAACAATAAAAATACTTATTATTTTTTAAAAATTTTTTCTTATAAAAAAAACTTTAAAATTTTAAACTTATTGAAAGCATGATAACAAGTAATAATATTAAAAACTTATACATTGTTTTACTTTTCTCGATACGTATTTATAACTAAAAACTAAATTTTATTATTTTCTGGAATCCTACACACAAAAAAAAATATTTTTCAAAATAAGATCATAAATGGTTTTAAAAAAATATTTTGTTTAGAAACCCTGTGCTATTATATTAAAAACTTTTTTTTGTTATAAATTTTTTAAAAGTCTTAAAACAAAACATTAATTTCCTTAGTCGATTTATTCATTTTAATACCATTTTTTCCCCAAAGTAAAAATACCATTTCTCATTGCGAAAAAATGACCCCGAGTAAATTAAAATCATATAAAGTCACAATTTAAATTAAAACCCCATCTTGGATTAAAATAATAAGATATGAAAATAATTAATCCAATTCTTAAAATTGAGAATATAGAAACTCTTGTTTTGTAATATAAGTTTCACTATTTTAGCAACGGTTTTTTTTAGTTAAAACCGCCTTTACCCATTTTATAATTTCAAGATTTCTTCCCCAAGAACTTCTTGATTTTAGTAATATACCATGTTAATACCAGAAATAAGTGCAATAACTTCTGTACCAGTACATGTGAAATAGAAAAAGATAGACATAGTTATTTGGTGATGTCCGTGACGTTCGTGTCTCCTTTTGGCGTCTAGTGGTTAGTTGTGGTTAGTTTACTAGTATTATCGATACGACCTTGTGTGTTAAATTTTAAAAAATCTAAATCGGGAATTTGATGCTGGTAATTTTTTTTTCATTATTAAAATATTATTTATACCTCTTTGCTTTGGGACTATACCTACTTAATGTACGAACTAAAACTAAAATTTTTAAACCCCCCAAAATTAAAAAAATAAAACAAAAACGTTTGAATTTTTTTGTACTGTCCGCCATTATCAAAAGATATGCATGATTGGCATGAACCACAACGACGCCGACGTTATTAGTTTTAAAATTGATTGCTTTTAAGGGAAAATTAAAATTCAATGAGTTTTCAAGAGATATTGGACAGAGATTGGACTTCAAAAAAAATTTTTGGAAAATTATGTTAAAATAGAAGGTTTTTTACATTTTTAGAATATTTTTATACGGGGTGTCTGTGGGGAAAAGGCTTTACAAAACGCTAGCACATATTCCTAAGGCGAAAAGAACTTTTTTAGACACCCTGTGGGGAATTCGCGGGAGATAAATGGAAACCTTTATAAATAAATTGGTTAGGAAATTATAGTTGGCCAGGCATGAGTTTTCCCCCTTTTTTAAAAAACCCCCCCTCTCTGGCCGATTTTTTTAAAAACAAAACAAATTTTGAAAGTGATAAAATTATTAAATTTTGGTTTAAAGGTACATACAGTCTGTTTTATTTTTTTTTTTTTGGTAATTATGGAGATACTCATTTTAAAAAAGGGAAAAGTCAACCCCAGTTAAGTTCAAGTTGAACCGAGTTTAAGCCAAAACCCTTTACAACCGGCCCTAATTACACTTCACCATAAAAATGTTTGCCGCTTATTGAGATAATTTTATTAAATTTAAAACCCCCCCCCAAAAATTGGTTTTGTTTGGGTTTTTAATTTTTTCCAAAAGGGGGGTTTTAGGAATTTAACTTGAAAGGTTTTTTTGGGGGGGGGGGGGGGGGTTTTTATTTAGAAATTTTAAAATTTAATTTTGGTTTTTTTTTAACTACTAAAATAAATTTTTAAATAATTTTTTTTTTAAAAAAAAAATTAAAAACTGGGGGTTATTTTTAACTTTTAAAAAGTTTTTTATTTTAATTCAATTAAAGGGGTTTCCCTTTTTTTTTTTTTTTGGGGGTTTTCAGTTTTTTTAGTTTTTTTTTTTTTTTTTTTTAATTTTTTAAATTTTTTTAATATAAATTTTTTAATTCCAAAAAAAAAAAATTTTTAAATTTTTTTTTGGTCTAAAACAAAAAATTTCTTTTTTTAAAAACAACAACGGCTTTTTTTCTGATTAACATTTTGCATATTTTGTTTCATGAGTCTGGATGTTTAAATGGGGGTTTTTTTGGAAAAAAAAAATTTTTAAAAAAGGGGGCTTGGGGGTGAAAATTAGAAAAAGTTTATATAAATGCTGGCGGAAATCGGTTTTTTTCCCGTGTGTTGAAAGTTTAAATAAAAAAAAATCTTTCATTTATATTACAAAAAAATTGGGGCCAATTTTCATATACCTGTTAGATTTAACGAAAACTTGCCAAGAGGTTTGCCAAGACTAATTTTTCCTGTATATGCTTTTTTTATATTTTAAACTTGAATTTGACGTCTAAAATAACCAATGAAATGTTTACTTTTCTTCCAAATCACACAGTATATTTAATCATACAGACTCATGAAACAAAATATTGGAGGTGTCAAAATGAAAAAAAATTTTTTTTAAAGAATTTAAATAGTAAAAAATAGAAAAACAGGGGGTTTTAAAAATGAGATCCTAAATTACATGAATTTTAAAAAATAAGGTATTAAAACACGCCCTTGCAATATGTTACACTAAAGAATAAATTCTTCAGTTTTGGGGGCAAAAATTTTTAAATTGAGAAACTTGAGCCTTGTATTATGTAGTAATTTTAACAATTAAAAATATTAAGGTTTTTTTTAATAAAAATCAACACATTTTTTTAAAAGAAAAAACAAGTCTGTCATATTGAGAGCATCGGTTTTTTTAAAAAATGGTATGATAGATTCCCCATTAAAAAATTTTTTTTAAAATATGTAATTAGTTGTTTTTTTTTAAAATCTTGAATATCTTTAAAGCAAGAACATTTTTTTTTGGGTTATGTCCATGGAAATAAAGGGGAAATTGGTTTTTCATTTGGGGAAAAATTCTTTTGCCACATATGAAAGTCAACATGCTCCCAAAAAAAAGGAAACGCGTTTACAATAAAAAAATTCTTTTT
>JAHBCN010024750.1:0-11671 GCA_019359885.1 Listronotus oregonensis | reverse complement strand
ACCAATAAGGGCAACATGTAGTCGTCTTTGATAACACCCGAGGATTCCATTTTTTTGGAATACCCAAATTTTTAGGGATTAAAAAAGCATCCCTAACAGGATTTTTTTTTAATTTATTAATACACAAAATGTAGACACATGAAATTCCCAAAAACTTTAACTGAAGACTACACACAAAAATTTAATTAGGATAAAATTAAAAGGTGTTTTTTAACCACCTTTTTATAATTTTTTTACATACCGTTAACCCCCTTTAGGGACACAATACATTAACATGTAACCAAAACAAAAACCCCAAAAAAAACAAGCTAAACATTGACAAGGGTGTTTTTAAAGCACGAACATGTGTAATAACAAAGTTTTAATGAATCCTTACCGAATAATAAAGTCATAGGTAATGCTATTTTTAATTTTAGCAAAATGAATAAAATAAAGTTTGTAATGCCGGTTTATTTTTTTTAAAAGTTCGTTGCTGCTTAGGAGAAAAAAAACCCCTTTTAAATTTGGGTTTTTTATTACTGGGAAAAAAAAAAAACGGTTGATACAGGGGGCCCGCCCATATTTTGCCCCTTTTTTGATGGAATTTTTGAACAAATAAAGATATCAAGATGGGGTTTTTCGCAAATATACTTATATTTTTTTAAAGTTTATTCTTTTCTTTACCATTTTTATGTGACATTCCATTAGCTCAAAAACAAAATGGGATTTTCCGATATGGACAACTTTGTTATTTTAAATGGAAACCCTGATTGTTTCAATATTTTAAAATTTAACTTTCCTTTTAAAAAATGTAACACAAGTTTGGTTATCAAAATAACCTTTATTGACCTCCAAAGAATTGACATGTCAATGGGAAATTATTTTAAAAGGTTTTTTTAAAATCGCCTGTGGAAAAAAATTATCTCTTTTTCCTAACAGAAACAACCTTATTTAATTTTTGGTCATTTTTGACAAGTTATTTTTTAAACCCAAAAAAAGTTCTCGTTAAGCAAAAAAAAAGTGTTATTATTTTGCCGAAACCAAATCAGTAAAAAAAAAGCCAGCAAATTTGAAACATCTTTAATAAAGCTCCCCCCCAAAAAATTCAATTAAAATCGGACAGAAAATTTGATACAGGATCTTACCCGTAAAAAGAAATTAGTAAACAATGAGAATTTGCTAAATAAAACGTTACAAATTCAAAATCAGGAAGATCCAACATTGTCAACAAGAAAAATCTCAAGTTCAGTCCATATTCCTAAAACTACAGTACAAGAAATCATAAAAAAAAAATTTTAAAATTTAAAAACCATACAAAATTCAAATGTTACAAAAAAAAAAAAGAAACTGATTTTCCACAAAGGGGGAATTTTAAAAATTCAACATTTAGTAAGGAACAAATATTTTTTTGGAAGACTAATAATGTCAGATGAAGCCACATTTCACCTCAATGGAAAAGTAAATAAGCATAACTGCAGGTTTTGGGCAACAGAAAATCCTCGACAATATAAAAAACCGTCAGAATTCGCCAAAAGTCGGTGTTGTCAAAGCAAAAAATTTAGGGGCCCTTTTTTTTTTTTCATGAACCAACTGTAACCTCTTGGACTTACGTTGATATGCGGGAAAATTTTTTTTTATCCCCAATTCAAAAAAAAAAATCTATTGAATTTCTCTATTTTCAACAAGATGGGGCTACCCACATTATGCTAACTTTCCCCAAGGATTCACTGACCAACGTTTTTGGAAACCGGTGGTTGGGGAAGGGGGCCCCATTTCCGGCCACCCGTTCACCATTTTTGACTGTTCCAGTTTTTTTTTGTGGGGTATGTGAAAGAGAGGTGTTATAGTCCATTTCCCCCAAAATTTGAGCAATTAAAAATTAAAACCGAAACATAATAGAAAATATTCCTGAGGAATTTTTGTAGTTTTAATAAGTTTTTTTCAATTTAAATAAGTGCGTCGAAGTCGGCGGAAGGCATTTTTAAATTTAATAGTTTTTTAAAAAAATTAACCTTTTTAACTATTATTTTGTGAATAACCAAAACCCCTTTGGGATCCTTTTTTTTTAACATAGAAGAAAATTTTTTAATTTTAAATAATATTGTTGGTAAAGCATAATTTTTCGAAAGTCTAAATACTTTTTTTTAGAAAACCCAAAAGCTTGTTTTTTTTTAAAGGGGGGAAAATTAAATTTTAAAAAATAGAAACATATACAGGGTGCCTTTTTAAAAAACATAGTTTCCATAATGGAAAACCCCCTTTTTTTTTTTAGCTAATGGGAATTTTCAATAAAATCGGGAAAAAAGAATAAACTTTTAAAAAATATAATCATCTGCAAAAAAACCCATCTTTTTACCTTTATTTGTTCCAGAGTTATTCTCGATTAAAAAAGGGGCAAAATATGGGGCCACCCTTTTTAAAAAAAAAATAAAAAAGTAATCTTCTAATACGAATTTAAAAATTTTTTATTTTATTTGATAACGGTTATTTTTCAATTTAGAAATATTATAAATTAAAGCCCAAAGTTTTATTATTTGATTATTGACTCTAACTTTTTCATTAAATTTTACTATTTTTTGAAAAATTTATTTTTTTTTTGGGGGATCTTAAGACGATTATTATTTGACGCTGCTCTTCATAAAAGGGGGTTTGAAAAATGCGGCCAAAATTTGGGGGAATTTTTCGTTGAAACATACAAAAAAAGTACTTATAAATATTTTCCTAATTTACTTAAAATTTAATTGTTTTTAAGTCAGATTAGGGGGCACCTTATCGAAAATAATTTAGAAAAATGTAATTACTTTACAATTTTATTTATATATATATATTTTTTTTTAAATTTGGCAATTATGAATAAAACTTTTTTTCTATTTTTTTTCTATTTCGTTAAAAAAAAAATTTGATAAATTCATTAATCTCGGCTATATAAAAGAAAAATTTTAAAAAAAATTTAAAATTTTTGTTTGCAACTAAAGTTAACTATTACGTAATTCAGGGGTTTGAAATGAATTTGTTTTATTTTTTTTTTTTTTAAAAAAAAGCAAACTAGGAAAAAAGATCCAAAGACAAAAAAGTTGTTTTTTGTTTCCAAATCTAAAGAAAATATAAAAATTGCAAACAAGGCGTGAGAAACATATTTTTCTATTATTTTTGATAAGGTGTCCTCTAAAAGCCATGGTTTTAAGGAGTTTTCTTGTTTGGAGTTCCGATTTTTTTCCTCAATTTAAACATTTTTAAAAGGTAAAAATTAAAAAAATAAGTAAATATACCCCTTTTATTTTTTTCCCTCTTTATGCTATATTTAAAAATGTCCAAAAAAATTTTTAAAACCTCTTTGAAAAATCGCTAGAAAATTGGGGTTATTTTTTGCTCCGGTAGGCGGCGCACTGACTCAGGTAACTGAGAGGTCTGAAATAGACGAGACCAAAAAATTATTTAAATATATAAAACAGAGGTCGGAGCCTCAAAAAAGTGAAATCGTCAACTTTCACAAAACCCGGGCCCTTTGAAAAAATAAATTTAAAAAATCGACATTTTTTGTATTTAAAAGTATGTAAATCCAAAATTTTTTAAAACAAATTTCTTTTTTTAAAATTGCAATTAGCCAGTTTAATTACCTACAAAATAGCAAAGGGGATCAAAATTCCAGTCCAGTAAAATTTTCCGCCACCATTCGCCCAGCAAAAAAAAAATAGGAAATCGCTTTTTAAAGTTTTAGAAAGGCGTTTGATGACACGGATGACTGATCAAATAATCTGTAGTTTGACTAAAAAGAAATTTTTTCCGGGAAAAACGGTTTCGCCCATATATTCTTATTCTCCATAAGAAAAGTGCAATAAAAAATCGATTTTTGAAACCTCTAAACCAGAATTCCTTAATAATTTTAATTAATTTGGACCCCAAATAGACCTACTAGAAATTACATGAAAAATTGGTATTTAAGATATTAAAAACCTTTTTAAAAAAACCTCTAACAACCTTTATTTTAAAAAACTTTGAATTTTTGGATCCATATTTTAAAAACTTTTTTTTTATTTTTCAATAAGGGATCGCCTCCTGAAATTTTCGAACACCCTATATAGAAAAATATTTTTTTTATCAAATGATGGATGGTGTATATAAAGGTATGTACACAACGAAAAAAACAAAAAAGGGAAAAAAATTCGTTCTTGTTCACCTTTTTGTATGTGTTCTTTGTTTATTCGCGTTATTTTGTCTACTTCGCCATCAAATATTTGTTCACTCTCGTTTGACCAGTTGGAAATTTTGGATGACGACAACCTTTTTTCTCTTTTACACCAAAAACAAACATTCTTTTTTTGTTCACTTTCTTTGAACCTATGTTTTTTTGGTTGTTGTTCGCTTTTTCTGCTACATAGCGCAACAAATGTTTGTTTACTTTGTTCACTAGTTGGAATAGTTATGGATGACCATAAAAAAAAAAAATTCCTCTTTTAATGTACCGACGTCCCTGGAACATGTGCGAAAAGAACAAACAAACGTTTGTTCGCCTTTAACTTCTAAACTAAAGGAAAACGTTTGTTCGCTGATTTTTGGTTCTTGTTTGGTTTTCGGTGTGTTACAAATTTTCCCCCTTAAAAATTTTTAAAAAACCACCGTAGTAAATAAATTTTAAAATAATTAAATTTTTTCTGGAAGGTAATAAATTTTATTTCCCGGTTTAAAAAGGGGCATGGATTTTAAACTAAGGGATAAATTTAGGGAAAATTATTGCAACTTATAAAGTTTAACTTGGTTTTTTGTTTTCCTTGTTTTGGTTTGAAAAGTTCCCAAATAACTTTCCTTAATTTAGAAATGGGTTTAAAAATAATGGATTTAAAAAGGGTTTAATGTTTTTTTAAAATTTTTAGTAACTCAACCAAATTTTAAAACGGGAAAATTCCGTTCTATTTTTTTATTTTAAAGTTTTCCAATATAATTTACCCCAAAAAACCCAAATATAACTTGTGATTATGTTATCAAATTTGGCAGCTATATTTTGTATTATTGCCTTAAAACTTTTTTAATAAAAAATCTGTTTAAATATTTCTAATTCAAGCCTAATTACTAGCTTCCGCATTTATATTTTAAAACCTGACTGTTTTCTATACAAAATAACACTTTAACTCCTCTCTTCTCCCCTCTAGAGATGTACTTTTATATTGTTAAAATAGATCATACCAATTTTATACTTCTGAATCCAGAAATGACATTCGCTACAAACTTTATAAATATTATTTTTTAGGCAAAATGATTAGAATACCAATTATTCTTCCGAATAAAAAACGTGTTGTTTTAGTAGAAGCTACAGTCTTAAAAATACAATTAACAAGGATTTGTAAATAATATATTACTCTATTCAATATAACCAATTTTTTAAAACTCTTTAAAAAAGCGAAGTATTGCTATTAAGAATATCGGCACTTCAGGCCAAGACTAAATTTCAAAACACCTTAGTTTAAATTTAATCCTAGTAGAAAAAGACTATTATAGTCAATTGAAATATTTATTTTTTTAGTTTAACACCGGATCGACTAACAATTCGAGCAGGTTCTTCGGACAGAACAAGTGGAGGACAAGTGGTAGAAGTAAAATCTATAACTTAGTGATAGATTTAACATTGATACATATGACTAGACGTTGCTATTGTCGAACTTGCGACGGATCTAGTAAGTAGTGATTTATTTACAAAGTTTAAATATCACAATTTTGTTTTAAAAACAACTCTTTATTACATTAAATAGTTTTATTTATCACAATGTTTTAAATTATTTTTAACTACAACTAAAGGATATGTAATGTAACACAATTTTCTAATAAATTTTTTAAAAATATATAATAAGTTTAGCCGTATGACCTATCGGACAATTGATAGCCATTTTTGAAGTAGAAAATCTTTTAAAAGGCAATTACCTAGTCTAATTGTGCAAAGTTTTATGAACTTTGGTATAAATTAACAAAAATTTTGATCAAATTTTTCCATTTTTAATGTAAAATTCAAAATTCATATCTCCGAAAGCATTTACTCTAGCCCACCACCATATAGTTTTTCGAAAAAGAAGGGAGAGTTTCAGACTATAAAACAGTTTTTTAATACGCATGGACTCTGTAACACATTGACTTTTTTATTAAATTATTAATTTATTTAATTATAAAAAAATTAAAGCTTTGTAACTCGCGGGTTAGTCAAGGTGGCTGTCAGCTCTTAGGGAGCATTTATTATTTAGTTAAGTGTTTTTTCCTTAATTTGTGAGATTTAAAATCCCCTTCCTTTAACTGAAATTTCTTTTTAATTTTTTTAAAAAGGTAAATTTTTTTTATATGTACTTTATTACAAAAGCTTGGAAATTATACTTTTTTTTTTTTTTTAAAAACTCTATTTTTTATTTATCCTTGATGTAATAAAAACATTCAGTATTTTTAAATCTTTTCTTGCGCACAAAATGGGACGCCAAAAAGGATTTTTTTAAAATTATTGTTTTTTTTTTTTTTTTAAAAATAATAACTTATAATTTTTGAATTAAAAATTTGACGTAAGATTTTCAATGACTAGTCCAGTAAATGAAGAGAAAAAGCTCTAAAAAACCCCCAAATTTTTTTTCCCTTTGGCGCAATTTTAGGTCTTCGGGGATATTTTGAAAAAAAAAGTTTATCAACATTGGGGGAAAAGGGGCTGAAAACCCCCCTTAAGTCTAAAAAAAGGGGCCCCAAATATCTCCAAAATATGCGAAGAAATTTTTTTTTTGACAAAAAAGAAGATCGGCCTGTAGTCTAAAAAAAAGGTCATTTATTTTTTTTTTTGAAAAAAAATTTTTAATAAGGGGGCCCCAAAAATCCCCATTTCAGCTGCCGCTCACCGCTAAATCCGCTATCTTCATGGGGCCCCCTTATAAGCGGGCAGAGTTGCCCCCTTACTCCAATAATTTCTTTTTTTTAAAATTTTTTTAATTCATCGGAATAAAAAAACCCGTACCTATCATTGCATATGAGTTTTGGGGCCATTCAAATTTTTTTTTAAAAAAATTTTTTAAAAAACTTTTTAAAATTTTTTTTAAATATTTTGGAGGGTTTTTTATTTATTGATTTTTTTTAAAAAAAAAGTTGGTTTTTAAAATTTTTTTTAAAAGGCCTTTGCAAGTCTTCTTACCCCCGAAAATTTTTTTTACCATCTTTCTTATTTTAATAAAAAAATTTTTTTGCCCACCCCCTTTTTTTTTTGCCGTTTCGGAAGTTCTGAAAATCTAGAAAAAAAGGGGAAAAAAAAATGTATCTATTAAAATTTTTTTGCAATAATTAAAGGGTAAAATAATTGTATTAGAGCAGGTCCCAAAGGGGAAATACGGGAAAAAATTCCCCTGGAAACCCCGCTACAACAAAATTTTGCCATTTTAAAAAACGTAAATAAAAAATTTGCATCTGTTACCGGAAAATGGGGGTTTTTGTTTAACCAGTTGAGGCTGGGCAAGCAGTGAAAAAAAAAAAAAACCCTAAAAAAAAATTTTCCCCCGCTGACCTTGGAATAGGTATATAGGAATAAAATCCCCCAGGGATGGAGGAGTTGAAAATTAATGTAAAAATAGAGATGAAGGGAAAAAAGGAAAGAAAAAAAACCTTAAAAAAAAATTTTAAAAAATGAAATACCAACAAAAAAGGGCCCCCAAAAAAATTTAAAATTATAGGATTTGAGGGGGTGGAAGTTTTTTTTCGTTCAAAAAAGCCCAAAATCTTCAATAATAAAATAGAGGGTTTTTTATTACTGTTTTTAAAAAAATGCAAAAAAATTTTTTCCCCAAAACTTAAAAGGATCCATCCATTTGCAAAAAAATTAGTTGGATCCTTGGCTATAGGATATGAAAAAAGCCCCGTTTAGAATATGTGTCTGTTATGAGGTTTTTTTAAAAATTGGGAAAAGGACATACTGCAAAAACATGTACGGGGGAAGATCCACATCCCCCTCTATATAGATTTTTGCAAATTTTTGAAAACTAAAGGGTAGCTACTAAAGATTGTAACACCTATAACTTTAAAAGGCCGATTTTGATCCTGGTCCGGTTGTTTCACAGCTGACTAAATGACTTGGAATCCCCATACTGATTAAATGGGGCTGTAAACAAAAATTTTTTTAAAAATCTAAACATTTTTAATGCATGTGTTCCAAAGCTAAAAAATAAGCTTCCCGCATGGTTTACAAAAAAAAATAATTATAGACTTAAAAAAAAACAACTACGGAAAGAAAGTGCGCGACATCCCATAACAATACATTTAAAACAAACATTTGTTCAATTAAGGGCCAAAATTGGGGGAAATTTAAAAAGAGGCTTCTTGTATTTGGTTTATATCCAACAAAAAGATCATGGATTCCGTCGTTCGGCAATTTATCAACGACAAGAGGGGGTGGGTGGATTCCAAATAAAAAGCATTTGAGCGGTTAAAGCTGAGGAGTGCAATTTAAATTCATTTCTCTTTTAGTCTGTATATAATAGGGGGAAAAGGAAGGCGAGTGAAAATATTAAATGAAAAAAAATTAAAAGTCTATTTATGTAGTATGTTTTGGGCATTTTTAAGCTTTCGGGGAAACCCTTTGAATAAATAAATCATGGGGCCAGATAAGATTCCAGCTTATATTGTTCCCTGACTTTATCATAAAACCACTTAGATTTTTTATTTAATTAAGGGAAATTTTCAGATTTTTGGAAAAAGTTCGAGTTTTTCCCTTTTTTTAAGAAAAATAAAAGAAATTTAAAAAAAATTTTCTCCCCTATCTAACTATCAGTTTTAGCTAAAGTTTTAGTCCATAATTTACAAATATTTCTGCTCCACAAAACAAAAAAAAATCCCGACACACGGTTTTTGATAAACCCCAACAAAAAATAATTTAAAACAATATATTTGATTTCTTGATAAAGAAAAAAAGTCGATTCATATCGACTTTAAAGGCTTTTTACAATTACTGCTAAAGTTCTTTAAATGTTTCGGGGAATTTTGGGGATCTAAATTATTTTTCTGTTGGGGTTTCTAAGTAACGAAAACAAACGTTTGTTTAGGTTTCAAATGGGGGATTTTTAACTAGGGGATTCCTCAAGGTTCTAATCTGGGATTTTGATGTTTCTTTGGTTTTTGCACCCAAAAAAAAGTAAAAATAATTCAGTATTTGTTCTTTGCAAGATTTAAAAAGGCCTTTTAAATGAATTAGATTGTATTAAACAAAACAAAAACATAGACAGAGTTGTCAATGGACGGAAAAAAAAATCTTTTTTAAAATTAAAAAATGTAAAGTCCCTTTCGTTTTTACAAAGAAATCTCCTGTAATTTATGTTAAAAAGAATGGCGTGGGATTGGACCCGGGTAGAAAAATGTGATTTGGGTGTTATTTTGAATCGGGCTTGTTTTTAAAACATTTGCCGAGGTATCAAAACGGCTTCTGGTTTGGTTTTTGTTTGAAACACAAGACGGTTTTTGTGTACAGTGTATTAAACAGTTATATTTTACTTATGTAAGAACCCCTTTGAATATTTCGGTCCCCATTTTTCTATCTTAAAAAGTTCAAATAATTTTTTAATATCTTACTACGAAAGGGGCATTGACTTTTATATTCCAGAAAGAAAATCATCGTTTTTTGGGGGAAAGCGGGAGGAGTATTTATATTTTTATAAAAAATTTTATAATTTAATAGATGAACGATTTTTTGTCTTTGATAAAAAAAAATGTCCCTTCCCATAAAAAAATACATTATTTTTGGGTACACCTAAAAATTTTTTTTTCCGCCTTTGCAAAATTTTGCGGGGCTTTAAAAATGTTCAGTTAAAAATTTTTTTTCCCTTAGACTTAGTGATTTAAAAAACATCTTAGGAGGTTATATTGTAAAAGTGTCTGTGATAATTGTGAACTTTTTTTTAAAAGCAAACAATTTTAAATAGGGATCACCATCATCATGCTATCCTTTTTTTTTTTTCGTTATTTTGAGGGGAATTTTTTTTATTTATTTTAATGGGGGTTTTTTTTTGTATCCAGTGAAGTGGTGTTCTCCCCCAATTTAATAATTATAATATTATTATAAATGAATCAAATACTTTATAATAGGGGGTATTATCTGTTGTTTTAAATAAATAAAAAATAAAAAATAAAACATCATTTGAAAACTTTGGTGTCTAGTTTCAAATGTTTTTTTTTTTAAAAAGTCCAATAATTTTTCAAAAAACAAAAATTTATCACATCAGTAACTCCGGGGAAAAAATTACCACATCTATCCAGTGTGGAATGTTATGGATTTTTTTGGCCTTTTTTCGAAAAATATTGGTGTTGCAAAAAAATTTTAAAAACCCTTTTTTTAGATTTCGAGGTGATCTTATTTTTTTTCCTTTCTAAATTTTCATATTTTTGGTGATATTCGGGGAAAACTCATTTTTTGGGCTTTGGGAGGATTTTTGGGGGGTTCCCCCGTCGGTGATAAACTTTTTTTCCCCGAAACCCGCAAAAACCTACAGTTAGCCAAAAAAAACGTACGATTTTTCCAGCTTTGGGGACTTTCATCTTCAGTTTCTGGACGACCCCTTTTTTCCCCTTTGATAGATTTGGTGTTTTTGTGAACCCCACCCCTTTTTGGGGGACTAATTAATGAAAAACCTCCTTGACTATAAGAGCAAAAATAAAAAAAAAGAAGGAATAAAAATTTAAAGGTTCTTCTGGATTAAAGTTTCCTATCTATTCAAAAAAATTTTTAAAAAATTATAATAATGATTTATCCTTTCAGCCCTCCTTTTTTTTTTATAATTTATGTTGCTTCTTAAAATTGCACTAAAAGCATGATGACATTAAAAAAAAAAAAATTGTTAAATATCTAAATAAAATAAATTTTTATGAGTCTTTAAATTTAGAAAATATATTTTTAAAAAAAGGCAAAGCGACAGTTTTTCCAATTTAACACCCGCATAATATTTTATTTTAAATAAGAAAATATAAGATAAAAATTTTTTTTTAAATTTAATCCCTTGCTTCAGCTATTTTCTAAATCGGAATTTTTCCATTCCCAAATTTTTGGCCCCCAACCAACTAAATTGTTGAAATATTTTGTTTACGCTGTTCGCAATGTTTTTTTTAAGTAATGTTTTTTAAAATTTTAACTAGTACCAAAAAAAAACAGTTTACTTTTTTTTTTTAAAATAAATCATTTTATGACTATTATTTAAAAATAATATTTTGTTTTTTTGTATTTTAGATTCTTAGTGAAACTGTTTTTAAAAATTACCTGAAAAGGTGAAGTTATACAAAAATATTTCGACGGGGGGGGAAATTGTCCTCTTTAGAAACACTTCCGGTTTTGGTAACCCAAAAAAAAAACAAAAACCCAAAAAAACCTTTTTTATATCCAAAAATAGTTTGGGAAAAAAAAGAAAAACCGAGTATCTAAAAAATTTTTTTTTGTATTTTTTAAAAAATTTTAAAATGGAAAACAGAAAATAAGGTTTAAATTTTAAAACACAAGCCTCAATTATTTTGGATCTTTAATTTTTCTGCAAAACAATGGCATCAGGTGTATAATTTTGTAAACTGTTTTAAAGGGGATAGTGAAATTTCTCTATTAAAATTTTTTTGGAAAACGTTTTAAATATTCAAGAATGGGAAATTAGATCAAAAGCAACATTTACAAAAAAAAGTCCTCAAAAAAATATAAAATTATTTTTTAAAATTTTTT
>JAHBCN010024749.1:0-11722 GCA_019359885.1 Listronotus oregonensis | reverse complement strand
ATGAACAAAACATGTATGACCCTCATCCTTTACCTCAAAAAAATTTGTTGCCATTGACAGGAAGCATGGTTCGTGCTCGAAACGCACCTACAGAAATTCGTGATACATTCAAAACCTATTTTAATGGAGCAGGTCAGGTAGCATGGCAAAATAATCTGCTTTTGCAACATTAATATGTCAATGTTGATTATAATGTATTTTTGTAATATCAGCAGTAAAGTGCAAAATATAAAAATAATATACATACCTGTTTTATTTTCCAAAATGTTTGCTATTTTCTTCCAGAGGTTAAGCTTCAGTTGCGTTTTTCTATAGTCCTTACACTTTATATTATACAAAAGTTTATGACTTTTCACAAAATCAATTAATACTTCATCTTCCTCCAATGTCCAGGCTACATTTCTGTTAATATTCGACATATTTTTAATGTTCCCAATTCCCAATTAAATAAAAATAAACAAACTCAACACCGCACCGGAGATAAAAAACGTTGTACGCACTGTCTTCCACCGTTATGACGGCCGTCACCAAAATGACGGTGCCGCTTTATTGTGTAGCGGTGTTGCCCACCGTTTCCTTAAAAACAACGCGCGGTAAAAATAAGAACAACGTTTTATATCGGCCGTTATATTACGGCACCGCTTTCCTAGGAAACCATAGCTTTAGTGGTTGTGATTTGGCGTGATAAGCTTCCCATACTTGATCTATTATCATTGGGCTTATCCTTAAGGATATTACTTCATATTTGACAATACTGTATATATTGTATAACCTAGACTTTATTCTTTAATATTCTTTAAAAAATTTAACAGTGTTAAACTTAGAAACAAAAAGAAAATCTAAATATTTCATATTTCAGAATAACGAAGAGAATTCATAATATTATCTTTTGTAAATAAACCATGCATTTCCGTCATTATCTTTCCAGACAATATGTGCAGTAGCAACAATCATGGCGTGCGCTTTCATAATTTTACTTCGCGTTTCCAGGACAATAATGAATCAGAATAATGCATTATTGTGTATTTCGAACAATTCGAGAGCTTCTTTCCAGGATAGTTGGCCCAATAAATCGCTGAGTTGAGACAATGTGGCAAACTTAAAAATAAATTAAACTTTGAATTTACATGGTTAAATAAAGCAACTGAATTTTAATCGGTAACAGATGCCAAACTATTTAATGTTGCATATTTCTGGAAGTGGAAAATATATGAATGGATTTAATATTAAAGTTTTGCTTTCTAAAGCAAAATCAACCAGCATACTTCACTACAGAATGAAACAAAAGTAATTATTTACTTTATAATACAAACTGTTTGCCATAAAGGGTTTTTTAAGCTAATAATTAAATAACAATTGGGTAAGTTCCTATTAATGTATCCAGTAACTGAAGGCCTGTAAGTATCCAAAGAGGAAAATAAATCTGTACAGTTTTTTTTGTGGCGCAATTCTTAGGTCTTTGCGGATGCTTTCGAGCTCGAGCGAGAAATAGTTTATTACGATTCCGACGTGGAAACCCGCTAAATATGGCGTCTCAAAGTCCCAAAAATTAGTTTCCCGCGAATATCCGCCAAAATATGCGAATTAGAGAATTTTTGTATGGACAAAAAATGAAAATTACCTTGAAATCTACAAAAATGGTCCTTACCATTTTTTTCGCAACACCAATATTTTTTGCAAAAACGGCCGTTGAAAAATTCATAACATTTCACACTGGATAGATAGACGGAAACGGCTAAAAAATGGAGATGGGCAAAACATTTTTTTATTAAAACGCAAAAAAGATGGTAAAGGAAATTTTCTGGGATCATTAAACACTTGCAAAGGTGTTATTATAAAAAATAAATATTAATAACAAACCATTTTTTCAAAAAAATATCAATAAATTAATGAGATACTCTTAAAATATTGTAAAAAAAACTTTGACAGCTTTTTTAATAATCTGGAAAAATCAGAATGGACCCAAACTCATACGCAATAATAGGTACGGGTTTTCCCATTCCGATGAACTTTGAATGATTAAAAAATGTACATTATTGCCCGAGTAATGGAACAATAGCCGTTTTTCATGTTTTTTTTTATTAGCTTATTGCAAACCCAATGAAAATAAAGGCCAAAAATTTTTTTTCCCGACTTTTTGGCCTCCGGAAACGCATTAAAAATCAATTTTATGTGTGAATTTTGTAGGCCCGTGACGTCACGGCCCTAAATTTTCTATTGGTGGAATTTATGCTTTGTTGTCAGCTTTTTGTTATTCGATACGCCTGTCATCAAATATCGATATGCGTAACATCTACAAAAGTTGGGGAACAGTTTCTGCTGTCAAAATTGGGGTTTAATTGGGCAAATTTTTTTCAAGGCCTTTTAATTTTAAAACCCGTAACCTCTTATATTTATTAATAATTTCTAATTTGTAAACAGTGTGTGTTCTTTCCAAATATTTTAATTTATTACTATAGTTATTATTTCGCCAAACTTTCCTTGATAGAACCGTTTTTTCGAGTAAATTCCCGTTATTTTATTCAAAATGAAAAAGTGTAGTTACTATTTGCGAAACCAGAAGCCGTCCGAGTTTAGGATCTTCAAAAATATTCTTTTTCTTCCAAAACAAGACGATAGGAGAAAAACCTGGTGTGCTGCTGTAGGTATTGAGAAAATGCCCAAAGGACATGCCTATTATTGTTGTAAAACCATTTTGATGTAAGTTTTTTTGTTTTATTCCAATTGAAACTATTTAGGTAGTCTGGCATTTCGTTAAAATCGATACGATTGTCGATATCGATAGTTCCTAAACAGACTTGGGATCCATGTTGAATTTGATTGGTTAGGAGTGGCGGGCTATTTAAATTAAAATGATAATTAAACCTTAAATAGAAAAGTAAGGGGTGTGTATTTTTCCGTGTTATTTAGCAGGTTGTGCTTAATTGTGTTTTTACTTTTAATTTTTACACACAACATTCTCAATATCAATTGAGTGAAAATACCCCCTTCGTCCTCCCGCTATAAGTAAATCCATGAAGATAGCGGCATTCAAAGGGGGAAAGCGGCAGCTGAAATGAGGGGACTTTGGGTCCTGTTATCTCGAAAATCATTTTTGCCCAAATTTTTTTAGCGAAGAAAAAACCCATTTTTTTCTTGGGCCTTAAAGGGGGCCATTTTTAGCCTTTTCCCACCTGTTAATGTTGATAAACTTTTTTCGCTCAAAAGCATCTCCAAAGACCTAAGTTTTGCGCCACAAGGGAAAACTGTACAGATTTATTTACAGCTTTGTCCCTTCATTTACTGGACTAGTAGCCTAACCAAAGATGTCGTAGAGTATAGACCACGTATTCTATTAATTGATTATTATATCGACCATCGTTACCACAGCTCGAATAATGCGATATAAGCGCAAAAGAGGTAGTACAGACGTGGGGTTAGCCAAAGTGCACACGTACTACAACTAATGTCAAGCAGAGGTATCTTAGGGTAAGACGTCAAATACAGGGTAATTCCTCAGTTGACGCTTTTTTTTAACTGTGAATCCAAATCTGAATTCCGTTTGGCCGCACAACTTCAAATTTTTGGGTAAATTGCGAAAAACGCTGAAAATGACTAAAAACTGCAAAACATTGCAAATATGAGAATGATACAAATTTAATTACACAGGATCAAGTAAGTTTCTTATGTATTTCGATACGCTGAATCCAAATCAAATTCGTTTGGCTGTACATCCTCTTAATTTTAAGTCAGCAGTGTCAAGCAGAGGTATCTTTGGGTGAGACGTCAAATACAGTGTGGTTCCTAAGTTGACGCTTTTTTTTAACTGTGTATAGGACTCATTAAAATAAACAATTTTTTTAAATAACTTTTTTAAAATACTGAAAAATAAGAAACTTACATTTATTTAATGTGAAAAATACGGTCCTATCGAAATTTGTAATTTCATTTCGGGTGAATATTGACTCGTCCGTTGCTAGAAATTTGTCACTCACAAAACTGAACTCGACTGGGAAAGTCTTCTGGCTGTATTGCTTGGACAGGTTGAATGTGAAAGGGACACAACTGATTTTTCCGCATGTTGTCCACACTTTGACTTAAACCGACCTGACTTGCAATCACCCGAGTACTTGTTGTTGGATCTTTCCCGATAAGATTTTAAACTTGTTCTTCCCTTTGCAGATTTTTAGGATTTCTCGGTCTTCCTGCATGCCCTCTACGATGCTCTTCCAAATTGCCAGTATTCCTAGCTCGTAAATCGAGGTTAATAAACACCAGGTTGCAAAATTGTCACATGAAATTGGGCCGCTCCCATTTAAAAATATCAATTCTACTTTAACAACAGTTATTAATAAAAACTTAATATTAAAAAAAAGTTTCTAGAACAAAATTATAAGCATTTTTTTTGTAAAAATGTATATTTAACGGAATAAAAACTCAAAACATATATGAATTTAATTTTCAAAAAAATCACAATGTAAACTGCTAAAATGTATCGTTATAGAGATCAAAATTTTTAAACCGACAAATATAGTTTGTCGCCATTATTTTTCTTCGAAATCTACATTTGCCAACTTTGGTATTGGTAAAATCTTCCATTGGACCTGACTTATTAGCTCATTGCGCTGTTGCCAGTGACAAGCAAAATAAAGCGTCTGTATTCTCTATATTCCCGTATGTCTTCGAGGCTGACTCAAATCACCATAGCTGGTATAGCAACCACATAAACATGACTGAAGGTGGTGCAATCTAAACCCAAGTAATTAAACCGTTCACCATACTGCTAAAAGGTTTTTCATATTTAAATAATTTTTTTCATTTTAATTAAAATAAAATGGCTTTAACTGTAATTTTATGCGGGGTCGTAGCGAAATCAAGCAAAATTTGATAAAAAGGAGAGCAAGATCTCCCTCGATCAAGTGAGCTGTGGCAACGCTGTGCATAAACTCAAATACATATTTTTATTTGTTGTAAATTTGGGGTATAAAGATTTGCAACAACATCTTTCGGTATAAGGTTAAACCTAGTAAATCGATTTTTGGCGAATTTAGAATCTTTATACAATCTGAATCTGCTAGATGTTGCCTTTATGCTGATCTCCAATGGCATGATTATCTCAACAGACAAAATGATTATCTGTTTTTATAATCATAAAATTGAAGTATTATCATAAAGGTAAAATCTAACAGATTCAGATTATACAGAGATCCTAAATTCCCAAAAATTGACCTAGTAGGATGGACCTTTTCATGGGAGATACGCTTGTAGACGCTGAGATATTTAAATACGCCTTAACTCCTTCAAATCAAAGATTCGACCCACCGTTCTTATTTAAATAAATATATTTTTTCTTCTACCTTCTTAATCAATACCGTTTTTAACCCCGGAATAAGGTTAGAACAGCAGTTTACCTACCTGGGGAGGTAAAACTTTGACCACTCTGTTCCAGCCGAGCTTTCCAATTAATTTTTGTCTTGTCAATGTCAATGTTTTAAGTGGATTTAAATCTTACGTTAAGCCCCCACAGACCTCGTTCTTTTTAAGCAGTTTTAATCGTGGCGATCAAGAGCGTCGATTAACATTGCCAGTTTGTGGGCGAAAACCGAACGTAACACCGTCGGTGAAAACTTCTGGCCGCGCTTGAAATCTTAATCGTCGATTCGTCCGTCTTCATTTTAAAACGAAGTGTGTGGTTTAGAACGTTTTTAATCGTCATTCTTGTAACAGATAAACACGCTTTATTAACGTTTTTTGGTGAACGACACAAAACAGGAAAAAAAAGTGAACAACTGCAGCATTCAGCGATTAAAACGGTTTAGAATTAAAATAAGTGTAGGGAAATAAAAGTTTTAATCGTCCGACTGAGCAGTCTTGATTGACGATTAAGAAGGTTAAAACGAATGATAGTCTGTGTGGCTCTTTATACTTTAACACGTTTTTAATACAGGGGTTTATTCAAACAATCAAAACCACAATTTACTAATAAAACACAAAATTCAAAGATAATTTTTAAAAATTTGAATAAAAATTAGTAGATAAAATTATATACATTCCTCTAGAGCTGAGGTTCCCAAACTTATTTCGTCTAACGCCCACATTTTTCTTTCACCTTAAAAATATCAATAACATATTAGTCTCGCCTGGAGTTTAATTAAACCTCTATATTCTAAATGAGACTTGTCTTACCAATAATGCAACTTTACAATCTTTTATTCAAAATTAACAATAATTAACATTAAGCATAATAATTCAACTTTACAGTATAAATAGTATTGGGGTAGCGGGCGGAGTAGCGGGAGGGCGAGCAAGTGCGATGCGTGTGTGCGGCGGAAGCCGTGTCTGTATATTTGGGATTTGTCCCTCCCCGCACCTGTACTCCGCGAAAACGGGCCGCACGAACGTTGACGGACTATAATACAGGATTGCACAAATAAATCGTACAATATTTGTTTGCGCCAAACGTGAATTATAATTGAACCTTCTAATTTTAATTTTATTTTTTCTTTATTTTTACTAGATTAGGTACAATTTCGCATTCGGCAAGTGCTCAGCTTGACTGCAACAATAGATACCAATTTTTAATATGTGTCTTCTGAGGTGTGGACCTCACCTGCGACACTTGAAGACACGAATATTTATCAGTGTTTGATACCTATTATAAAAAATTATAAATAACTTAAGATATGAATAACGTTGCGAACGCATTAAAGATAATAAATATTTAATATACAGTGTGTCCCAAATTGGGCCTACATGTATTGGTAACTCGGGAACCATTAGAGCTACAGTATTGGTTAAATTAGGAAAGTTTTAGATAATTTAATTGCAAAATTAAATCTGCTTTTAGATTTTATTTATCTTTTATGGTTTTTGAGATAATTAAGAAAAACCAAAATGGTGCATTTTTAACTTTTGCCTGTAGCTCGCAAACTACCAATTTTACGGTTTCAGGGTTACTACATTATTAGAACACTTTTTTTAAGAAGAATTTAATTTAAGTAAAAATATTTTTTTAACTTTATTTGTTTTTGTTTTTGAAATATTTACCCAAACTTTGGATTTTCATACGGACGCCATATTGGATTTTTACGGAGTGGCATCAACCTAACCATAGACATTTAAGATTCTTAGTGATGAACTTGTTACCCTATGGATCTTTTGTGAGAGCGAAATTCAAAACTTATACAAAAAAAGTGATGCTTTTTGCAAAAATTAATACTTCCTAATATTACCTTAAACTGATAATAATCAAACACAACTGTAAAACAAAAATGTATTAGTAAACAAGAAAATAAAATCACAGTACATGTCTTCATCCATTTTCCACACATTTCCTCCATTTTTCCAGCCCCTTGCGGGTTACTCGGCGTAACGTGTTTCGGTTGATAGAAGCAAACACATCCCCTATCCTGTGTTCTAGTTCCAGCCTAGTTTCGGGCGGAGAAAACTCGTAAACCTTATTTTTTGCGTGTCCCCATAGGTAAAAATCAGGGGGTGTGATGTCCGGTGATCTAGCTGGCCAAGCAATTGGCCCATTATTAGAGATTATGTTGTCATTAAAGGTATTTCTAAGGACCTCCATCACCTCCCTGGTACTGTGCGCTGGCTATCTGTCTTGCTGGAACCACAAATTATTCATTTCATTTGGCGGAACTGTATTTCTAATGGCCGGTAAAATCTGTTCTTGCATGAGTAGCAAATATCTATCTCCATTCAGAGTTTCTTCAAAAATAAATGGTCCAATTAAACGGTTGTCTAAAACAGAAAAATAAATGTTTTATCTAATTGTGAGACGTAAATTAAAGGTGCATTTAAATTACCTATGTTGCCACACCAGACATTAAAGCCAAACCTTGTTTGTAGCCGTCTTTCTTCTAAATTATGTGGATTTTCTGTATCCCAGCAGTGATAATTGTGCCTATTAAAAATTCCACAATTTGTAAACCGGGTTTCGTCTATCCAGAGAACCTTGGATTGGAAATTGGGTATCTGTTGACATTTAGTAATAAACCATTGACTAAAGGTGATTCGTCTATTGAAATCATTCCACTGAAGACCCTGGACAATACGTGGTTTGTATGGATGAAAACGGTGTTTTTTTAAAGACCGATGCACAGATGACTTAGGAATTGTTGTCTATTCTTCCACTTTTCTAACCGATGTTGTGGGATCATCTCTAACGTTTTCCATTATAATCGCCTCTCTTGCTGCATTATTTTTTGTATAAGTTTTGGTATTCGGTTTCACAAAAGATCCATAGCCTAACAAGTTCGTAACTAAGAATCTAAAATGTCTTTGGTTAGGTTGTTGCCGCTCCGGAAATTGTTCTTCGTATGCAAGTTGCAGCTTCTGTATTTCTGTTAGATTTAAAATAAATTTCTAGCATATCCACCTTTTCATCATTGGAATAATTAAGAGCCATTATTGTAAATACTTAAAATAATCAAAACTTGAATTTTTGTTGACGAGAAATAAGATGCACGCTAATTTTGAAATGTACATTATTTAAATTATAAGATGCGTATCATTTGTTTTTTATGAAACGGGGCGGCCATTACGCAGTCTAGTCTAAGCCTACTATCAAATAAACAAAAATTATCGTTTTTAGAGCTTAAGCAATCTGAAAACCTAGACTTGTGATTTATCAATGAAAAGCTCTTGAAGAGCTCTTTTCAAAAATGTAAAAATCCAATATGGCGTCCGTATAAAAATCCAAAGTTTGGGTAAATATCTCAAAAACAAATAAAGTGAGAAAAATATTTTTACTTAAATTAAATTCTTCTTAAAAAAGTGTTCTAATAATGTAGTAATCTTAAAACCGTAAACTTGGTACTTTGCGAGCTACAGCCAAAAATGCACCATTTTGGTTTTTCTTAATTATCTCAAAAACCATAAAAGATAAATAAAATCTGAAAGCAGATTTAATTTTGCAATTAAATTGTCTAAAACTTTCGTAATTTAACCAACACTGTAGCCATAATGGTTCCCGAGTTACCAACACATGTAGACCCAATTTGGGACACACTGTATTTTTAGTTTAATTTATACAATAAAATAGGATATGAATATGAACTAATAAATAAATGTTGTGTAGTAGAAGGATTTTAATTTTAGTAAATTTAAAAATATGAAGTAGCTGAAGTTACAAATCACCCATCGCTGCTCTAGAGTAAAGTGCATTTTCTTCCTTGGATTTTAATGCCCTCGGCTTCACGTGGTGCATTAAATTATCCACGGGAGAAAAGGGGCATTTTCCTCTCTTGTTATGTAAATAAATATAATGCTTCCGCTGTATAAACTATCAATTTAATTTACTTTCTAGCTACCCTTATGCAACCTGCTGAAACTTCTAGCTTTTGCAGCTACATAGCTAGGCTATGAAATTTTCCTTAAATCAATATTTCAGCCATATTGTCTTCAGATAAGAAAAGAACTTTAGCAATTTTATTCCAGCTTTTAAAAAGTTTTGGTATAATGTCATCTCACATACCATCCACAAATCGCATGTAACAAATTTAGGTTTTCCGTAATTTTATGACCTGACACTATACATGCAACATAAAAACTTTCGTACCATTTCACGTGTACGAAATATACAAGTATAAATGATAAACATACACAATATTTCGAAGTCGAAGCCCGCAAACAATTTAAATTTTCCGAAATTTATCGCTCACTTCCTTTTTGCGCGGTGAATTATATGGGGAGTATTTGCCATGGCGGAAAATACGAGGCATCTATTTTTAAAGCTATTAAAAATAAAGTGGAACATTTAAAATATTTGAGTATACTTTTTATGAAAATTTTACGCCTGTTATAGTCTGTCTCAAAGTATATCGTTATGGCTTTTGACGGACCATATCCCAATAAACCTTTAACGATTTTATTACCTTTTGTTATTGGGTAAACCCATTTGTTCATAAGGGCAGGGGTGGGCCAGGTATTTCTTGAGTATTAACCATTAGGCATATAAATATTTTGGCTAATATTTTAGTGGCAGTGTTGAATAACACTGCCACTTTCTTTACACAATAACTAAATTATTTTCTTGTTCTTGATTCAATAGTTTGGGGCGACCACTTCCAGCTCTTCTCTCAAAGGAGAGTGTTTCCTGCCATATTTTTTAATAAAATGAATAGTACTCTTTGGAATGTTAAGCTCTTCCGCCAAATTCCTTTCTGACCAACCTCTCTGCTCAATATAATGAATAATTAATACTTTTTGATCTAAAGTTAAGTTTGAAATTTTAAAAAATATTTTTAGCCATTGACAACGAACACCTGTTTCTTTATTAGGTTTTTCAACAGGTATTTATATTCAGTAGAAGGTGGCATAAGTCTATTTTACGAAAGGGAAAAAGAATTGTCCACGATTTAATGGCCGTTACTGTACATATGAGAGGGAGCTGGTCGACCCAAATTGCATCTCGGGTGCATAAAGTGCGTCCCCAAAATTGCATAATTTTTTAAAAAATATTCAAAGTCGATAAAATAATGCAAAATAGCGTAAAAATTACCCCTCGAAGGTTTTTGAGGGCGCTGATTCCGAATCTGACCTTAAAACACCCTTAGGATGTCCGAGGGGACTCCAAGGGGGGAATTTTGGCCAAAATTGGCCCAAATTACCCCTGCATAAAAGAACGCGAGAATCCAGACAAGACCTACTCCCCGCGGGTTTTCGATCGCGCTAATTTTGAATCTGACCTCGAAACACCCATACGATGCCCGGGGGTGGCTTCAAGATGGCGAATTTTGGCAAAAATCACCTCTTAACGATAAATCGCGAAAATCCGGGTCAAAGATACTTTTCGGGATTTTTCGGGGACGCTGATTCCGAATCTTACCTCGGGAGTTCGTAAAAGAATTTTTATTAAATAGTTTTTACATATAACATAATTTATCTTATTTTTGTGTTTCTTTAGTGACTGCTTTTATGCTTTTTTTGAGTGTAAATACGTTGTGAAATATTGTAAAAAAGTTACAGCCAAATTCCGGTTTATATTTGAACATTTCTTTTATATCTAAAAATAATATATTTTAAATACATAAAACTTCTACAACTTCTATGTTAATAAAAATGCGGTTAAAACTTTACTTATAATATTATAAATCTTACATATTTATTATTGTTTTAAAAGAAGATTATATTGGTTGGCAATAAAATTGGGTTTAGTTTTTAACTTATATATTTTATATTTTCATAGATAAATAAAAAAGTTTTTAAGACATTGATATCAAAACGATCTGGTTAGCTGTTTATTAAGTGACAATGAGAGCGGACAACATTTTTAAATTTAAATTAAAAAGAACCAGTGTCCATTAAATAAAAACATTTAATAATGTTATATATTCTTTACAAATGTTTTTTGCAAACTTAGTTAGAATTTTTGTTGCATTTATTGCTTAACATTGAAAACCTTCAATAAGATTATGTCCAGTTACTCTGGAACTGATTAAAAAAAACCTTGTAAACTGTGTCACCCATAAAGTCCGCATCAAATGGGAAGAAAAATCCTAATTAATTTGGGTAAATTTTCTTTTTGCAAAAGTTTTTGCTTCAAAAATCATGCTAAATAATGTATATAAGAATAATCACGTGACTTTTTTTAGCTGTTAAATTTGACTTTTTTTTTCAAAAAATCGCAAAATTAAACATTATTTTTCAAAATTTCGAAAAATAGTATAGGAAAAAGTTGCATAGCTCTCTAGTACAATTTTTATTTTCTCCTAATTTTTTGTGGTTT
>JAHBCN010024748.1:0-11683 GCA_019359885.1 Listronotus oregonensis | reverse complement strand
TACGACCAGTCCTTTTTATGTAATTCAAAAAAAGGTGTAAACTCTACGAAAAGCTTTCATAGGTACCTTCATAAGAAGTAGTATTAATAGCGTGGGTACGCCATATATAAATTTGGATCAGAAGGGCTCCTCGAATATTTTTAAATATTGGAGAAGATTTCGAAGATTGGTATAGTTTAGATCACTTTTTCTCTATCTGTATATAATTTATTACGCGATTTTTACATGGAATACTGGACAAAAATTATTGCTGTTATCTTACTGTTCTTAACTATTTCATTTTTAATCAAATTGTTTACACTACTACAAGGTTAAAAATACACACATCCGCCGAAATCGTTTCAGTGCTTTATAAAAATACGCGCCTTTCTTTTAAAAGTCGTATTATTATTAGTCTAAATTTCACGAATCCAAAAAGAGCTCTTAAAGCATGCGCAGATATGCTGACGCTGTTTTGAGATCGACATATCCGTTATTACATGGGACGTTGAATATGCTTTCTCTCTCTCTTGGCTTCAATTATGTGTCAATGTAAGGAGTATATTGGTTTATAAGTATACCGGTTGGTGCATCGCCAGACTGGCCATAGGAAATCCCATGTAAATTTTGATACATTGAAATATTGGCTCCCCTATTGAATTTACAACAAAATTTTATTAGACTATTTTGAACACGTTGATAAGATTAGCTCACATTCTAAAGTTCGTTTTTTTCTGATAAGGCAATTAAAAGTTATTTAAGAAAAACTATTTGTAAAATCGTTGCATACCTGTTACATACCTTAATGAATCCATCAGTAATAAATAAAATGTCTTGTCAACTTTTTAATTCACGTTTTACTTTGTATTAGTTATTTAAACATGTTTTACAGTATTTAAGAGAAAATAATGGTTGTAATCATTTAATAAATACAAGTAATTACATTGAACTACATAATGAGAATTTTACATAATTAAACAATTTTATAGGAAGGTGAAAAACACACTTAAAAACTGTCTAAAATACATTTTAACACAACACATTGAAATTAAGAGCTAATGTTTTTTAATTAGATGCTCAAACAGACCTCTGTTGACTGCTAAGCAATATCCTAAACGGTTATAAAATTCAGTTTTTACATTATGATGTTGAAATGCCGATAGTCGATCGCACGCCGCTGAAATTGAAACTTTTAATTTTTCTAAATTTTGATAACTCAAATTTGTATAAATAACATTTTTGATATGACCCCAAAGGAAGGAGTCGTTTGGCGAAAGATCAAGAGACCTAGCTGGCCGATTTATGGTGTAATTTGGTCCTATAGTGAGTCCATTAAAAACATTTTGAACATATTCTCTTACTTCTCGTGAATTGTGTGCAGGACAACCATCCATTTGAAACCAAATTTCTTGATTGTCAGGTGCAACTTCTGCCAATGCCGGCCCCACTTGATTTTGTAATAGTTCTAAAAGAGTTTCTGTTCCCAAATTTTGATTCAAGAAAAAAGGTCCAATAATCCGATGTTCAAATATACCCGCCCAAACGTTTATCTTTTGAGGGTATTGAGTCCTTGTAGATACGAATCTGTGTTCATTTTCTTTGCTCCAGTATCTGATGTTTTGAACGTTTGGTTCATTGTTTAATGTGAAGGTGCATTCGTCACTAAAACAAATATTGCGTAAGAAGTCCCTATCGTTATTTGCCATTTCCATAACTTCAAAACAAAAATCTGCTCATCGGATCTCATTGCCTTCCCTTAATTCCTGATGTCTTTGATATTTGTACGGATGATATTTATATTTCTTTAATTTGCGTAGTACTGTGCTGTGATCCTTTCCTACAACTTTGCCAAGAAGCCTGGTGCTAATTCCTTTATTTTCGTCTACATGAAGTAAAACATCTAAATCGGCATTATTTTCTTGAGCTCTTCCATCGAGTACATTATTATTTCGCTCTAAGCAGTTGCATTTATTAATAACAGTACCTTTTGTCTCAAACTTATGAACGATATTTTGAACTGTTGTAGAGAACATGTCGGATACTCTTCGATAACTATTTTCCATGTAATACCATTTAATCATTGTTATTTTCTCTTTAATACTGTTAAACATTTTGAAATAACTAATACAAGGTAAAACGTCAATTAAAAGTTGACAAGAAATTTTATTTATTACTGGTGAATTTATGAAGGTATGTAGCAGGTATGCAACGATTTTACAAATAGTTTTTCTTAAATAACTTTTAATTGCCTTATCAGAAAAAAAAGATATTTAGAATGTGAGCTAATATTGTCAACGTCTTTAAAATAGTCTAATACAATTTTGTTGTAAATTCAATAGGGGAGCCAATATTTCAATGTATCAAAATTTACATGTGATTTCCTATGGCTAGTCTGGCGATGCACCACCCGGTACCTATGTTCAAAATCAAGAAGGGTCGGCGTATCATCCCTTGGCAATAGAAAACCCTCATCATTTCCAGCACCAATTTGGTGTAAATTTATGGCCTGGAGTGTAGTTTTTAAAAATAACGTACCACTGTTGTTGAAAAACGTAGATTTTAGATTACGACTAAGAATGTGGCTGCAATCAGATGGCCCCCCTCTTCTTTGACCGTACGAAGCATAAACACCTAAATTTTCCAGGGTGAGGTCCAATTAGGTCGCCACCACGATCATCTGATTCATCATTTTGATTTTTTATTTGGGGTTAATACAGGGAAATACTCTATGCTACAGAATGTTTTACTTTGCATGAACTCCAAGAGAATTTTAGAAGCTCAACGTGTGGTAAATGCCAATCAGCGATTACGTCCTTATTTTTTAGGGAGGTGCAGATTACGCATTCGAGCTAAAGGAAGGCAATTTGAAAATCTTTTATAAGATTTAAATAAATATTTTTTATTAAAAAATATTCTATATTGTATTTATTCTGCCTTAGGAAAAGCTGTAAGTTTAATTTATGGTATTTATTTATTTTTATTGCACGCTGAATAAAATTGCCCATTAAAATAGTCGTTGTTTTAACAAAAATAGCTAATGTTTTAGTGCCTTTTTAAATTTTAAATCCTATTATGCAGTGAGCAGTTATATAGATGTTTACACATAAAGTATGGGTTATAAAATAGCGGCTGACACGGTAAAATTAAATGATGTTGGCTGTAATATTAAATGTGCTTTTCAAGGTGACGCGTGACATTAGTCTAGCAACGAAGCTTTGTCCATTTCACGGCTGCGCTGATTACTGGTTTTAAAATCATAAAAAAATGCAATAAAACAAATAAAAAAAATAATCCTATTGTGTTTTCCTCGAAACGTAGTTATATACTTACGATAGAAATATTACATGTGACTGCTAGCTTAGGAGGATAATTAACTTACGCAGTTAAACAATGCGCGTTCTTAATACCTTTTTATTAAATTTTATTTAAATTTCGTTAAAATAAGTAAATTCTTATTGCAAAAATCAGTTATAACAGGGTAAGAACGTATAACATAGAAATTATATTTATCAGATCTTGCAGTCATACCAAGTGTTCGCATCAAGCATCATAATCATAAACGTAGGTAACATTTTTTTTTTAATGTTGGATCACTCGACGGAGGCTTAAAGGCTTAATATAACGTAGTGGCGATGCCTTAAGTAAAGTAAGGGTTCGTTTATTAATAGGAAACCTGAAAACTTGAAAGTTTAGAGAGGCAGAGAATACCTCTGCAGGTAGTATGTTCCACAGTCTAGACATGCTAGGGATAGAAGAATGAACAAAGATGAGCTGTAAAGAGAAGCATAAGAGTGTGGTACTTTCTTGTAAGAGTAATGTTAATAATAGAGCAACAGCTCTTTTTTAAATGAACTAAACTATGCTAAGAGTTATTAGACCCCAGGCATAGGACCAATGTTCCAACGAGGGTCTCATTTTGGATACTTACAGAGCAAATAGATTTAATGCGAAAAATATTTAGTGCCTTAAAAAAAAAGAATTGAAGCTTTTTTAAAGCTTGCGGATATAATATGTTTATGCCAACTAACAATAAGTTTAAGATCCGAGGAGGATACAAGTATTAACTATAATTTTATTCTGAAAAAATGTTGCAATAAAGTATATAAAACGCGTTCATAATGTTAGAGTTTCTTCGATTGTTTTCATTAAATAATTACCAAAAAAACAAAACATGCGGTTTATGGTTCTGTTGTGCAACATGCGTTAGTTAGATTTCTTTTGAATGGGGTACTATACCAAGTAATATAAAGTATATAAATTTAAGTGTTTAATAGACGTACAATGGTAAACAATTTACCATACGCAAGATGTCCAAAAACATGGATCTGATAAGTTATTCTTTCCAAAACAAGAATTTCTGTCCCTAAACGTATGTTTACACATGGCAAGCCAAAGCCAAACAACGAATTTGTTGGCGTTGGTTGGTTATATGTGCACACTTTATATAGGTAGGCGAAACGTGTCTAGGGAGAGAGTCACAGAAAACAACAGAAAAATCAGGATGTCTGCTTTTGAACTGCTTTAAAAACGGAGTTACATCTTTGTACATACCGTGACGGTAGAAATTGTTCCTATTTTTCATCATTATATACCCACTCCGGTAAATACTGATGACGATTTGCTAGATTTGATTTTAGCACGGTGTCAAAAAATAAGATTTTAATATTCTACCAAAAGGCATTTATAAAGGGTGCCACAGATTCGAGTGCATGCATGGGGATCTCGGAAACCGTGAAGAGTCCCGGGTTTAAAATTTTGCAAAATTCGCAAGGCCTAACAACATGCCTTTAAGACTTCCGGAGATATTGGAAAAACCGAAATTTTCCGATTTGGTTTATATTTTTTCTGACGTTATTTATAGAGATATGAAAAAACAAAAAAACACTTTCTTATGGCCACTTTTTAAGATCTTTAAAACAGGTTAGAGATTTTCCGTACGAGTTTCGTTTTCGTTAAACCATCATCAACTTTATTTTTTCAAATACGGCACTTAATTGTTTATAGCATTTTTTTAAAGCAGTTATAATCCCAATTACAATGATGTATAACACTTAATGTTTTTCTGTTAAATAAACATATTTTCCATAAGAAACAATGAGTTGTACAAGGAACGCACATTATTTCTTATAGGGACGTTCCATATTTGTAAATAAATATTAAGTGTTATACATTTTTGTAATTGGGATAATAAGGGGTTCAAAAAAATTAAATAAAAAACCCAGGTCCGTATTTAAAAAAAGAAAGTTGATGATGGTTTAACGAAAACGAAACGTCGTACGGAAAATCTCTCAACGCTGTTTTGTAGAGCTTAAGAAGTGGTCATGAGAAAGTGTCTTTTGTTTTTCCGTTTCTCTTTAAATAACGCCAGGAAAAAATAAAAACGAAACAGGCAAATTTCGGTTTTTTCCGGATATCTCCGGAAGTACTCGGAATTTTACAACTTTTTAATAGGCATGTTGTTAGGCACCTAAATGCGCAACTTTGCCATAATTTAACCGACTTTCTATCTCTTACGGTTTTCGAGATCCCCATGCATGCACTCGAATCTGTGGCACCCTGTATATGTCTTTTGAGTGGGTAGGTTCTAGTATTCAAAATAGAGTAATGATAATATTTGTTAAAAATGCCAATCTGATTTTGGACCACTCTATTGGCCGAATGTTACGGTGAAGTTCACATGTACAATCTTCGGGCGTGATGTTTGAACGATGTGTTTGTTACAGCAATATTATATTATTGACAGAATTTTACAGGCGTATCTCTTCTTTTATTTCCTTCTTCTAATCCAAACTCCTCAACTAGATCCAAAACACGACCGCATTCGGTCCTAACATTGAAGTTTTCCAAAATAAATGTGAGATCTTGTTTTTTAACTATCTTTTCTTCTAGCTCTGAAGACCACACTTCAAGTTCTGTCAGGGGTCTTTCTACTATCGGTGCGGCCATCTGTATGGTATTTATAATGATTGGTCTCCTTGATAGTTGTATTAAGATATTTTTATCTGAGAGTGGCAAAGAAATTTACGACTGGCAGGTGAGGTTATTTGTTTAGGATTACTTTGACTCCTTTTCGACGATTAGGATCATCGTTGCCGGAGAAATAGTATGTTTTATTTATGAAAATTTTAGTTTCTGATCATTATGTCATAAATCTTCTGCAACTAAAAATATGGAATCATAATAAAAATTATGACTGAAGTAAGCAACGTCAACTTGAACATCACCTTAAAACAAAAAATAAAACTAACAAAACTGTTTTGTTTATAATTTAAGACGCACTTGTAATATGACCTACATTCATGTACTACATGTGAAAAATCGTAAACCGCATATTTGAATTTAAAACAATTAAAAAGTTACGACCAATCGTAAAAGTGTAATAAGCACTGTAATAATGTTTTGCGCTATATATTTAATATCAGATCTGTACTGAGGCTAAAAATATAGCATAAGTTACGAAATTTATATTATTTCTAGGAAATTTTTTCAAATATTTAAAAGAAAAAATAAGCTTTTGAAGCAACTTTAAATTTTGGAAATTAAAACTACATCAGATAATTTAATACTGGAAGATATAAAATAGTCTTATTACACTTAGTTCTTCGTATTTTTACAATGCCGATAATATGTTGCACCTGTAAAGATAATTTAATATTAATCAACGTTTACACTATACAACTTTTTCCTTTATGCAAATTTTAATGCTAAACGATTTCTCGGTAGTGCTTAGCTGAAAAGTAATGTGAAATAGTTACATCAAAATCTTAGCCCTTTATTGTACTCCAGTCACTAAACTTTTGCCCCCCGAATTTTTTATAACAAACCAATTAACTTGAAATTTTGACAATGGTTGTAAAATGATACAATCAACAATAGTTATATACTGCCACCATGCGCTTTCACCCTGAGGATAAATAATCGATCAAAATTAGCGCGAGCCGGGTTTTTAACGTGTTTGATTTTTGATGTGGCTTGACATGGGGGAAAAAGGGATAAAAAAAAATATATATAGCAATGGGTGTAACGTGTGTTAAAATTTTTTTTAATTTTTTTTCAAAGCAGCTTCGTATTGACTATTTTTTTTCATACCAAATTTTATCAGTGTTTGTTAAAGCTTGCTTTCACAACTCAAATTCATTTACGTTGACCTTTTCCTTTTAAATTTTTATTGCTATAATTTTGCTGTTTTTCATCCATAGGTGGATGTTTTTATGTTTCTGTAAACTGGGTTTTAAAACCCTTTTAATTCCAAAATCTTGTGTCTGTGTTAGTGCAGTGGGACAGTGGGACAGGAAATGGGGCTAAATATATTGTAAGACAAAGTTTTATTCTTTACCCGTCGCCATACCTCAACGCGTCACTACAGATAAACGGACAGAACGCTAAGAGAGTATCCAATTTTAAATACCTCGGATGCTACATCACTGAGCAACTCAATTTGAATAGGGAAATTAGATGCAGGATTAAATGAGTCATACAACGATCCAGAAGATGAGATCACTGTTTTGTAACGACAGCCTAAATCTAAAGCTGAGACAAAGAATGATTTAATGCTATATTTGGTCTGTGCTGTTGTCAGGCCCGTAGCCAGAGTTAGACTTCAGAGGGGGCACAGATATTTTCAAGGGGGGGCGAACATTTTTTTTTAATAGTTATATAATATTTACTGAGATTTATTTTATTTAATAGTTACATATTGTTTAAATAGGTATATACATATTTAGGTATAATAAACAAATCTACGCAAATAAGTTTTTGAATAAAATATAAAAATATTATAGTTATTCCGTCTTCAGTCCAAATAAATATTTAAAAATAAATTTATAATGATACATATAAAAAAAAAAAACATAATTTCCAACAAAACATAAAACAACTCGGAAAGATTGTATCATGAAAAAAAAAGGAAAACTAAACTGTCTGGTAAAACATTATAGGTGATAATAATATTTTTAAAAAATTTGATTTTTTTATTTTTCTTTTCATTAAACTTTCGTAAAAATTGCATCATATTTAATGAATTTGTTCCCTTTTTTAAATGCCAAAAAAACGAGATTTGACAACCTTTTGTGTCATTGACAGTCGTTGAGTTCGATTAATCCTTGTAAGAAAAGAAAAAATTTGACTCGCAAACAGCTGTACTACAAAAAAGTTTTAGCGCAGCTAACATATTATATGTATTTTCAAAAGCTAGTTTTTGACTGAACATTTCTGAAAACACGTTGATTTTCCTTTTTTTTCAAATATTGTTTCGCAACATTGAGTTCTTCTTTGCTAGGAAGAGATATTCCCAGTGGGGAGGTAACCTATCCCTTCATAATCTAAATTTTCCGGGGGTTGAAGCGCGTTTATTAGTTCATTATTTTCACTGAACCTTCGTTTTAGTTCCAAAACATGACATCCAGCACTTCAAAAATATAGATTTCAAATCGGGGGGCCCTTTAGAAGTACCAGTAGTTTCCATAATAAAAAAACCCTTTTTAGTACAGGATTAATTTTTCTGCGTCGTTTGGGATTCTACAGCTTCAGATTTAGTGTTTTCCCTGTTTTAAAAAGTCACCACTTGAACAAATATCACATTTTTCCCGTCATACACTGAGACATTTCTAAATTCTTGAATTGATAATAAAATTCTATTATCTCTGCGGATTGTCGAAGGTCTGTTTCACGTGCTTGTAAAAATTTATCGGCTGGTTCCAAAGTATGTAATATTTTATTCATGAAAACTAAACTAAATTTTAAAAAAGTGGTCCTTTTGAAACGACTTTTTTTAAACCAACAGCCTCGGCAACTTTGTCCCCGGGAAAAATTTTTTATCGACCACAGCTTTATTTAAAAAAAATAATAATTTCATTATAATTTTATATATGACGTCAGTCACATGTAAATGGCCTGACCAGCGTTGCTCAAGAAGTCTGCTTAGAGTATGTCCTTCGTAAAACTTAGCTATGGCACTCTGTTTAAGGAAGGGGGTATAACATAGTGCACTGATCAAAAAATTGTTTGATTATTGGAATATCAATTGATTTAATTAAAACCAAGTGAAGCCTATGATTAGCAAAATTTGCACTATGGAATTAATCGGTTTAGTTTTTTTTGAATTTTTGTTGGGGACGCCTCCATTTTTTCCACTCATTACTGACGCTCCATCAAAGCACTGGCTGCATCCGATTGCTGTTTATTCCGTATTTTGGAGTGTTTAATGTTAATTTAAAAAAAAGACTCAGCATCTAAATCGCTGTGGTTTTTATGCAGAAAATTGATTCTAAAATTTTTTACCCTCTTTACATAACGAATACCAATGGCTTTTTTTTCCCCCTATTTTTTTTATTTTTTGTCCCATCTTCAAGTAGAGTAAACCAGGGAACGTCTGCATTATTAATATCAGCAACGATGCCCCCCCACGAACGCATTCAGCCATGACTTCTACAACATCATTTTTGAATGTCTGGGAAAAATTTTTATTTTTTTGGGCATTTTTTATGACATTTAGAAAGTTTTTTGATCTTTTTCAAAAAAAAATTTTTAAAAAATGTTCATAAATGTTTTTTCTTCATGTTCGTCGATATCATAGGTACCTCTCATTGGTAGCTCATTCACAGCCAGAAGTTGGTTTAATCTCGGCAATACAAGTGATATACCCCCGATTGCATTCAAAACTTTTCATTTACAAGGGGGAAACAGATTTTCCCAAAGTTTGTCGACGTTGCTTCTCTGCCCATTTTGACATAGCTTCAATGTGAGTTTTAGAAGCATTGTTTTTGGGGAAAATTTTTGAACTATCAGTGCATGTTTCCCCGTTACGAAAACCACAAGTACCAAACATGTTTTTTTTTTGATCAATCGGTAGAAATTGTCTACATGCGTAGCAGTATGCAGAATCGGAAATTGAATATTCTAGCCACACATATTTTTGAAACCATTTTTTCTAAAGTTTTTACCATTTTTATCTTTGGGGTATAGTGGAAAAATCACCTGAACAATATCCAGATCTTGAGAGGCAAATCTGACGGATACTGCACTTGTTTAGATTTTAGTGGTAACGAAGGAGGCCGTGATGAGCACTTTCACTATTTTCGACGTCAAATTGTTGAAATGATGCATTTTCATCTTCTGTCGGAATATTTTTCTTTAATTTGATGACAAACTTATCCATAATGCGATTTTAAAAAATCGAATTTAAGAGGGGGTTCCCCCACAGAAAATTAAATTCAACTAGACAACACAAAAACTATTACATACGTAAAGTTTTAACATCCAAAAAACCCCAAAAAAAACAAGTAAAATTAATTCAACCCACTGATTTAATGAAAAAAAAAACTAATCCACTTCTTATTAAAAATACTTTTAAAAAAAGCTAAGGTCCCAGAATTACCCCAAAAAAAGCCTTGAAAAAAATTATAAAGTAAACATTTTATTCTTTTTTTTCCCGGACTTTTAACTTTTTTTTAGTAAAAAAGTTGTTTCTTTTTGGCGGCGCGGCATAGGCGCATAGGATTTGCATTCACAGAAATTGCGGAGTGCGGCGCGGCATCTTGAAAACACCTAAGTTTCTTTTCGATTCCGGAAAATAATTATGGTTTTTTAGAATTTTTTTTTATGCCGGTTTAATAACGGTTTATTATAATTTATGTTTGTGGAAGTTTAGTTTTAGATTTTTTCTGACTCTTTTAAATTTTGGGGAAATTTTTTTATTGAATACTTTATTGTATAACTCCTGAAAAACCCCCTCTTGGCTCCTTAATTGAACATTTTTTTTTGGGGATTACGTGCGGGTCGAAAAGCTGCAGGGGCGAGAGACAGTTTGGGGGGGACAGAATCCGGGGGCTAGCCCCCCCCCCACGGGGGCCCCCCTGTTGTAGGAGCTGAAGTCTGGACACCGATTGCCCCCACAATCAACCGTCTAGAAGCATTTTAAAAAGTGGGGTTTAAAAAACGAATGCTAAGAATACCAGAGTGGCTTTGAAAGAAATAAAGCAGTTTTAGACCGGGCAAATACAGTTCCCTGAACTTTTTATAACAGTTAAATGCCGAAAAAAAGGGATACCTCGGCCATGTCATCAGAGGAAAAAACCTATCGGATACTACAGCTTATATGAAGGCAAAAATAGAAGGCCGCAGGGAAGTAGGAAGAAAACAAATTTTCCCCCTTAAAGAACATCCGGGGGAAAAAAAAAGGCATACATAGCGTCGAACAATTTTTTTTAAAAGGCTGATGACAGGGGTCCCCCCCCCCATCGTGATTGCCAACGTCAGGGGACCTGACAGGGCACAAAAAAAAAAAAGAAAGTTTTTTTTTTTAAAAAATCCATACTTTTTTAGTTCTTTGATTAAAAATGTCCAAACAAAATTAACTTTTTTTTGCGAATATGAAACCTATAAAAAAAAAAAAAATTTTTTTTTTTTTCAATTTTTCCAGACGAAATAAAAGCACTTTGATTCTTAAGGGGTTTTTTTTTTTTTCCGTAAATATATTTGGGGGGAAAATTTTTTCGTTGAATAAAGGGGGAAAAAAAAAAATTTTTTTTTGGGGAAAACAAAAGAATATTTTTTTTAAAAAAAATAAAAAATCCTGTAAAATAAGTATAACCCCTGTAGGACAAAAATTCTATGAGTTTTGATAAAAAATTTTTTGGGGGGGGGTCGAATTTTTTAAAAAAAATTAAGCAAAAAACCAGCGCCATCCCCCCCGTATAAAAGTATA
>JAHBCN010024747.1:0-11768 GCA_019359885.1 Listronotus oregonensis | reverse complement strand
GGGTGAGTCATTTTTTTCTTTTGCTCTACTTTTTTTGATTTTTTTATTAAAAAAAAAAATGATGGGCACCCCGAAAGTAAAGTTTCCGGTTCGGGTTGGGGATCTCCGGGCCCCCATCGAAATGTTTGTTTTATTTACAAATTTATGGGACCTAACCCAACGTAAACTCTGTTAATTATTTTTAACCCCCAAACCCCCACTGTTTTTTTACAACCTAAATAAGTTCCATCATCCAAGTACTTCCTATTCTCAGGTTACGAACTCATTTCATCTTTTCGACCCCAAGGCGGCGTATGTGCCTATGTTTTCAAAGACCTGGCTTGTTCTAGACTTTGTAACCTCGAATCTGGTAGGCCTAATACTCTTTGGCCAAAATTACCTTTAGATCTTTTACCAAATTCTTTTGCTGTATATACCGTTCCTCACTAACAATTTCCCGAGTTGTTTTTCTTCCTTTCAATAAAGATTGACACTATTTTTCCTAGCCTTGGGCAAAGTAATTTCCTCGGGGATTTTAATGTTCAAAAAGGATTTTCTAAAAAATTACACACAAGGCAAAAACCCCCGAAACCTTCGCAACAGTATCAAAAATTTTCAAACCTACATTTTTGGGTTTCCCCCCAATTATAACCCCCAACCTTTTCAGATTTTTTTTTTCCAACCCTGCATTCCAAGCATCAGTAACTGCTCCCCTTTCCCATCGCTTGGTCACCGTGTCATACTCTACACATTTTGAGACAACTGAATGCTTGCCGCCACGAGTCGACTAACACTACAACTCGACTGGGATGGTTTAATAGATTTCTTTGCCACCTACCATTGAGATCCTACGCTTACCACTCACAATCCTTTCGAACTTTGGGTGCCCTCCGGGGATAAATTGAACTTTCAAAAGCGAATCCTCTATTTGTATTTTTTTCGTGAATTTGATCAAATTTTATGATCAAATTCCAAATTTCACAAAAATATCTGCATTTTTCCTGATATTAGAGGAATCTGAAATATCTGCATAAAAAAATTGTTGGGTGAAAATATTTTAACTGGCTATGGTTTTTAGAAAACATATTTTATTTTGCAAACTGATTTGAACAGATTTTTTTCTGGGGGAGACGATACCATTAAAAAAATAAATAAAATGGAAGTTTAAGATGTTAGTGTTATTAAATCCTTCTCTTTTGTTGCTAAAGTTAAAAAAACTCATAAATCTTAAATAAAATGTAGCTTAGACATGAAACATGAAATTCGTGATCAGAAGGTAATAATTTATAATAAATAACAATTTTAATGTTAATAATTAGGATACATCGATTGGCCTAGTAAGTATAATAAAATAATTTTAGTTATCTTTACCAGAAATTATTTATAAAATAAAGTAAAACAAGTGTATTTCTATTTGTGGTAAAAAACTAATTAGCTTTTCCAACAAACATTTAATCTTTTTAAAAAACCTTTTTTTTTTTAAAAGCATGCAAGATGACTTTTTGGCCCCGTTTCCCCATAAACACGGCGGGCAGTCGCCCTCCCCCCCAAATTTTAGCATTCGGGAAAAGGGAAAGGTTATACTTGTTTTCCCCTTTTTTTTATTTCTCGCATCCAAGGGAAGGCTCATCTGCAGGAATTTTCGGGTTTTGATTCGTTTAAAGTAAAGCCCCAAAAAAGGTAATTTTGGGGGGTTTGGGGGTTTTTTTTCCCCAAAAAGTAAAAATTTGAAACAAAAAAAATGGCCAAATTAAATTATTTTTTTAATAGTTTTTTAAAATTGAGTTTTTAATTTTCCAAACAAAGTCACCCAAAATCTTATGTTTAGATGTATTTTTCCAACTTGATCAATTTAAAACCGTTCGCAAGGCAAATTATTTTTTTCCTTTAAAAGGTGTTAATTTATGTCATTTAAGGAAAATGTTCCAAAAAGTTACTCTTTTGGTTCAACCGGAAAAAATGACGAAAGTTTGGAAAATTAAAAAAAATTATTTTTTGGGTATCAAAAGTGGATTTTTTCTCCCCTTTTCGCCCGCCCCGGGGACCCGCGGGGGTTTGGGGTATTTTTATTTATTATATCATAATTAAATAATTTGTTAAATTTTCTCTCTAAATATTTTTTACAAAAATGTTTTAGAAAAATTTTTTTTCCCCGGAAAAAGGATATCCCAATGCCCCCGTTTTAGTAAAGGGTTTTTCGAGGATAATCGGGTTAAAACTTTTTTTTTCCCCGGAAAAAAAAAGTTATTCAAACCCGATTATGCCTCATTCATTACGGAAAAAATATAATTTGCCCATAATGGTTTTTGCGAATTTAAAACACCCAAATAACACTGCGGTGGAGCTGGGGGGGATCCTTCAGAAAAGAAATCGATTTACGGATCCGATTCCAATACAATTAACGATTTCTTTGGGAAAAAAAAAAAAAATCGGGAACGATTCCTTTTATCGGATCACGAACCAACATCTTTAGTTTTTTTAATTAAAAAAGGTATAGTATTTTTCAAGATATAAGAAAAAGACTAAAATTCTCGACTGTTCGAACGTAAAAACCCTTTAAATCAAATTATGGTTCATTGGGTATGTTGACCTAATTATCCCACTACAGTACAGGGTCGTATTTCTACCTGACCGGAATCTTATATAAGTATTTATGATGTCTTATTTGCGGATGTCTTAGTGCGGCCCTGAATTTCGAGGATTTTTATTGCAGTCAGAGAAAATCGATATGTCTAGTCAATTTCTTATGTCTTGAAAATACTTATAACTACGATACAAATGATATATATATATATATATATATATATATATATATATATATATATATATATATATATATATATATATATATATATATATATATATACTACATAATACAGATGATGATTTAAGCGTCACAGATTTTAGCACGAAGACCGAGCCGCGAAATGTAATTTTAGCCTCATTTTGACTGTAACTCTTAAACAAATTAGTATTTGATAAATATTCTTTAAATTTTAATATGTTTTTTCTGAGATTAACATAAAAACAAACTTTAAAAGTGCGATGCTAGATCTTTGTAAGTTTTTTAAATGTAATTCTTAAAATAACTTTAAGCAACTTATAAATGGGACATCTATTGTAACTTTAAAGACAGTTTCACAAGTACTGTTTAATAATTTCTCTGTTTGCGGAATATAAAAATGTATTAAAATTTTAAATTCACTTTTATATGACACCCTAAATAGTTATAATAAAATGTTACATTTAAGAATAAAATATTAAAAATTATAAAGATAAAGCGATCAAAACTTTTAAGATCAAATGCAAGTAAAATTTAAGCATACACTCTATGGTTAGAAAAAAAATAGTTTCATGTTCGGATCCCTAAAAAGGAATCGATTCTTGATCTGATCTCAAATGACTGATTCCTACCCAGCTCTAACTTGCGGAAAGTTCTTAGATTAAAATTACCATATTTAAATAAAAAGTTGTATTTAGAAAAACTATTCTACAAAGTAACAATAAAAATGATAAAAATAATGAAAAACTGTAAATAAAAATATATTTAATTAAAATATATTTTCAATTAAACAGCATAACATGCTATAAAATCAAACTATAAATTAAAATTTTAATGTATTCCGACTAATTAGCAAATGTTATAAACTCGCACCTGCATACACTGAATAATTAATTTAAAAAATATACGAAAACGCCAAACAGCCATATATCACACTTGCATGTTTATGTTATGTTTTTAATAAATAGGTAATATATTAAATTTTGCAACTTTCAAATTTACTCAAACGGAAAACAATAGTGCAGATACGAGGGAGGTTCAAATAGAAATCTGAATTTGGCTGCAATATTCGGAAAAAACCACACAAGCTTAAAATCAATAGGGTATTTTCACTCAATTGATATTGATAATGTTGTGTGTAAAAATTAAAAGTAGAAACACAATTAGGGCAAAACCTGCTAAATAACACGGAAAATACAAACCCCTTACTTTTCTATTTAAGGTTTAATTATCATTGTAATTTAAATAGCCCGCCACTCCCCTAACCAATCAAATTCAACATGGATGCCAAGTCTGTTTAGGAACTATCGATATCGACAATCGTATCGATTTTAACGAAATGCTAAAATGCGAAATGCTTTTTAGGACTCTACATTAAACACAGCCAGACTACCTAAATAGTTTCAATTGGAATAAAACATAAAAACTTACATCAAAATGGTTTTCTCAATACCTACAGCAGCACACCAGCCTTTTCTCCTATCGTCTTGTTTTGGAAGAGAAAAGAATATTTTTGAAGATCCTAAACTCGGCCGGCTTCTGGTTTCGCAAAATAATAATACACTTTTCATTTTTTGAATTGAAAATAACGGAAATTTACGAGTAAATTTCCGTTATTTTTTACTTAACTTAACTTAATTTTTAATTTATGTGTATAATTGAAACCATTTGATCACATACTGTTTATCTTTTCTTGTGTTACTTTAACTTATTTTAACTTAATTTACGAGCTCGTTTACGAGTATTTTTTCTGTATAATCCTAACTTACGTTTCAAATAAATGGGAGAAGAGATATTAATCTTGATTGATATAAAAAATAAGATTACAAAAAAAATTGGGAGGTAAAGTATAATAAAAAAGCTAAGGTACCAATATTTAATGGTTGATTCATTTTCACCAATGTTACACCATGTGTTATTCCTTATTATTTTCTACCTACAAACCTTTTAAACTACTACCTACGACAATCTATTAAACAAACAAACTCTTAGAAGATGTTCTAGTTGCCTTATTTTCAACAATTAAAAGGTCAAACGTTTTTAGAACAAATTAAAATACGTAACAACATTTACAATGTCAAAACATACCTACATAAGAAGAAGAATGAAGTGTATGTAATTGCTTTTAAGGGGTTCTGTACCTTAGAAAATAAATGTTTTTTTTTGTGTTACTTGTGCTAAACTACGAGGGTGGTCTGTTATGTTCTTAGCCTCAACCAGAGAGATGTTATAAAATTCTTTGTTTTGTTTTAAAAATCGCCCATTTTACTACTAACTCACTGACTCATAGACTTATTAAAACCATGAGGTACTTCTCAAGGGAGTCAAAACTTGAATTTTTATCTTGGGACGATGGGTGAGGCCTAAGTACTAACGTACAGTGGGTGTCTTAAGTGTGGAAAAAGGGAGTTTATTGACACGGGATTTAAATATTTGGAGATTTGGATAAGAAAAGAAAACTTCTGCGGGTAGCAGGTTCCATGGTATGGACAATGTGAGGATAAAGGAACGAAGAAAGTGGGAAGATCGGGGCGTTTCAAGTTGGGCTGTAAAAGGATGTATAAAAGTGGCACTACGGGATACTCTGTTGGGAGCTGCCAGAAGAAAAATTATATTGCCCAACTTCTAGGAGCAGAAGCCGTAAAATAGGTTATAGAGCGACAGGGTTATTCAAGCAGCCCGTCGGTGGGCAAGAGAAGAAAACTTTTCTGTAAGCGTGGGGTCATTAATAAGACGAACAGCTCATCTTTAAATGGAATCGAGAACGCTAAAAGTTGTAGGAGACGCCATTCCCCAGACATGAGAACAATAGAACAATACTAAAAAATCGTCTGGGCTGGATGGCATACCAGCAATCGTCTTAAAAAAATGTGCTCCCGAGCTTGCACCCATCTTAACTCGCCTCTTTCGAATCTCTTACGACACGGCCATTTTCCCGGAGAGTTGGAAAGCTGCACGTGTGCAACCTGTCCCCAAAAATGGATCCAAAAGTCTCCCCTTCTAACTATATCTATATCTCTTCTTTCAGTTGTTTGCAAGGTAATGGAAAAATTCAGTAATTCCCAAATCTTAAAGTGTCTGAAAACATAAGATCTTACATGATAGACAATATGGATTCCGTCACAGTAGATCCACAGCTAATCTTCTTTCCTTTGTCTCACACAACTGGAACAAGTCCCTTGAGTTTCTTGGTGAAACCCAGATCGTTGCTCTTGGACATATCCAAAGCTTTCGATCAGGTCTGGCATGATGGGCTTCTTAACAAACTTCCTTCTTACGGTCTTCCACCTAAGCTTTGCTCTTGGCTTTCCAGTTTCCTTTCTAATCGACGTATATCAGTTAGTGTAGATGGTCATTCCTCCAGCTTCTACCAAATTAATGCTGGGGTGCCCCAGGGCTCAGTGCTGGCACCCACGCTGTTTCTTCTACACATTAACGATCTTCTCTCTTCCACAATCAATCCCATTCATAGTTTTGCTGACGATAGTACCCTCCACTCTAGTATTCAATTTCTTAAGCCACCGTGTAATTCTGATTTTGAAAACAAGCGCAGGTCAATGCAGATATCTCTTTCACAAGACCTCAAACTTATCTTGGATTGGGGCGCCAAAAATCGTGTTCAGTTTAATGCCTCAAAAACACAGTCATGTTCGCATCCCTTACATATGAGCGGCCAAGTTCTGCAGAACAAAGAGTCGTTTAATCTAGTCGGCGTTACTTTTGAGAATAACCTCAACTGGCACAAACACATTTCATCCATAGCTTCGGCAGCTTCAAAAAAGATTGGATTCCTCTTTCGAGCCAGAAAATATTTCACTTCTTCCAATCTGTACACTCTGTATGTATCCCAAATCAGACCCCCTTTGGAATATTGTTCCCATGTCTGGGGAATGGCGTCCCCTACAACACTTAGCATTCTGGACTCCATTCAAAAAAGAGCTGTTCGTCTTATTAATGATCCAACGCTCACAGAAAGGCTTCCTCTTCTTGCCCATCGTCGAGCTGTAGGGGATCTGTCGCTCTTCTATAGGTATTTTCACGGCTTCTGCTCAGAGGAATTGGCCAGTATTATTCCTTCTCTGGCAGCTCCCAACAGAGCAACACGTAGTGCAACTTTTATGCATCCTTTTACAGCTCAGTTAGAGAGGCCCCGAACTTTCCGCTTTCTTCGTTCCTTTATTCCTAGAGTGTCAAGACTATGGAACCTGCTGCCCGCAGAAGTTTTTCCTTCTCCTTCCAACCTCCCGTGTGAACAAACTCCCTCTCACCACACTGAAGACACCCACGGTACGTTAGTACTTAGGCATCAGCCTTCGTGGACTGTCCCAAGATTAAAAAAAAAATATTAAGAGAAATACTTACTGGCTCGAAAAAGGACTGCAAGCTTTTTCACAGCTGTTGAGGCTATGGACGTAATATGTTTGTGCCAGTTAAGGTTATTCTCAAAAGTAACGCCAACAATATTAAATACCTTTTGTTTTGCAGAACTATGCCGCTCATATGCAACGGATGAGCATTGGCAGACTTTTTTCACGACAGCGAACATGACTGTGTTTTTTAGAGGCAATAAACTGGACAAGATTTCTGGCGCCTCAAACCATGATTAGTTTAAGGTTTTAAAAAAGAGATATCTGCATTGACCTATGTTGGTTTTTAAAATTATGCTTATGTGTTGGCCTGAGAAATTGAATTTTTGAGTGGAGGATACTGTCGCCAGCAAAACTTCATATAGGATTGATTGTGAAAAAGAGAAGATCGTCGGTGTGAAGAAGAAACAGAGTTAGTGCCAGTATTGAGCCCTGGGGCATCCCAGCATTGGTTTGGTAGAAAAAAAGAATGACCTACAATAACTTATATAAGTTGATTAGAAAGGGAACTGAAGAGCCAAGAACAAAGGTTAGATGGAAGACCCTAGGAAGAAAGTTTATGAAGTAGCCCATCATGACAGACCTGATTAAAAGCTTTGGATATGTCAAGAGCAACGATCTGGGAATAGCTTAGGAACTCAAGGGATTTGTTCCAGTTGTGTGAGACAAAGGAAAGAAGATCAGCTGTGGATCTTCTGTGACGGAACCCATACTGTCTGTATGTAAAATTTTGTGTTTTTCCAAATACTTTAAGATTTGGGAATTAATAACTTTTTTTATTGCCTTACAAACAACTAAAAGGAGAGATATCGGTCTAAAGTTAAAAGGGAGACTTTTGCACCCTTGCTTAGGGACAGGTTGCACACTTGCAGCCTTCCAGCTCTCAGTACTCGGGAGTACATTTTTTAAAACGATTAAATTTTGGTAAGTAAGTAGATTTTAGTACACAAGTAAAGGAAAAATTCTGAAGACTGTACATTTTTACTCAAAACGCCGTAAATGAGGGGCAAACTTCAAAAATACTCTCCAAATATACGATATTTAGGGAATATTTGGATTTTGACTTTTACAATTTTGGTAAATCGCCCGCTTAAAGTTTATTTAATTCCGCTCCAACTTCCAAACATTTCCAAATTCATTAACAATTCGATTACATCAGCAAAACTAGTGCTAAATTGCAAATAAAAAAATCGCTCACGAATTCGGTCTAGAAATTATTGCCCAACAATCAAATAACACGGCGTTCGAATGTTCGAAACACCGTTTCTGCCATTTAAATCAGTTCGAGTGGCTCTCGAGAATTCTAATGAAAGGAAATGCAAAGCTCAGCTGAAAAAATGGTCAAATCATTCGGTAATTTCTGGGTTTGTGGTGTTCGTAACTGTATTTTCGGTGGGTGTAGTCTATAGGCAGCTGTTTTGTTTGCGTGTAGTTATGTAAATAAAGGTGTGTCGTTTTGGCATTAAGAGGCTTATGACTACTGACCTAAAATCGTAATATATTTTAAATATTGATTTGTGGATTAAAAAATTAGTCCATCTTTGTAGGTTTATCGCCGCGCCTGATTTTTAAGTAACAACGATAAGTACATGGCCTATCATATTGGGATTTCTTTTAATTTTTTCTACAGCAACAGTCTAGGGTGTCTCATCTTGAATAAGAGTGGCGTATTAGTAATCATGTGTGCCTAAATACAATCCAGTACCGGGAATCCGTGTCTAGTAGAACCAAGGAAGTTTAAAGGTGTATGGAAGCCCAATGCTGTAGAACAAAATTGTCCAGGCGTGCAGGGCAGAGGGAATAGGGGGGGTTGGCCCCGCGGAGTTTGCGCAATGAATAGTAGGTCAGAGCCGGACTTCCATAATTCTTTGTTACTATCTATAAAGTTGACATCATCAAATGTCAAATTCAAGCATTTACTGTTTTTTTTTTTGCACAAAATTGTTGGTTACTAAACGATACTACCATAGAATATTTAAAATTATTGTGTAATATTGGATTTTATATCATCTGATATAATATGGAAAGAAGCCTTCTTTGTAAATGGTCGATATTTTTGTGAGTTTTGTATTTTTACCAAAAATCTTTGTAAATAAATAAAAACAAGATTTTTTAAAATAAATTTCAAACATTCTATGATAGTTTCATGTACTTATCACCAATTTTGTGATAAAAGAAGGGCAAGAGAGTGTAAATGAGTTTAATCTAATCCTAAGATTCTGGTTGTACATTAAAAAGTGAAAATTTTTATAACTGCTTTTTAGGCATATACTTTTCACTATTAACAAACATTCATGAGACAGAATAACAGTGGTTAAAAATGTTTAGTAACCTTTGGTACCTAGGTATCCATTGTAACAGTATCCGTTAAATATTATGTGTCTACAGTATGTCGAGCTTAAAAAGTTGATAATGTAAGTTTAAGAAACCAAAAATCTAATTTCTTCTTAAACAAATACAGAAAAAGCAAAAAGGAACTTTAGCATGAAATTGTATATTCTTTCATTTAATTAGAGGGACCTGTATATATTAAAATTTGCCTGGTCTGCCAGGTAATTAATAATTTTGATCATTTAAAAGAATGTACTAAATTATTAAATGAAATAAAAGTACCTAAATGTTAACCTTATTTCTTTTTAATAATCCAGAGAAATACACAAACATTGTGGAAATCATCTAAAGATAGTTAAGATTGCCTTACTTTTCTCACTGCTATTTCCTATGAAATTTTCATTATTTTATTATTCATAATTGATATATTATTATTTTTTCGGTGCTTCTTATGAGACTTACGTCTCATAAGAAGCACCTAATTTAAATATAAGAAATACTTACCTAAAGTAAAAAATGCCGGGTATGTTACCCTTGGATTTGCAAGACAAAACCATACAACCTCTAATCATTTTGTTGCGATATTATAAGTAACAAACAATAAACACAAAATTATAGTCACAATTTAATAAACACTACTGATTTATCAGTGTGTAAGTAGGGAACACATTAAATTATTTCGTGGAATTTTGTTAAAAGCAGAATCGGGGGGCCAACTTCGAAGTTATTTTCATACTGGCTGGGCATTTTTTGATCGAATTTACCCAAACATTGGGCTCCATACACCTTTAAACTTCCTTAGTAGAACTCTTTCAATCTGGTTTTGAAGAAAAAAAGGAAAAATTTCTGCACAGGTTTCATAGCTGGACATAGTGTAAAAACGAACAAATGGGAAGCCTTCTCAAGTTGGACTGTAAAAGGATGCATAAAAGTGGCAGTACGTGTTGCTCTGTTGGGTTTTGCCAAAAAGGAATTATACTGGCCAACTCATCGGAGCAGAAGCCTTAAAAATACCTATAGAAGATCCCCTACAGCTCGTCGGTGGGCAAGAGAAGGAAGCTTTTCTGTAAGTGTGGGATCATTAATAAGACAAACAGATCTTTTTTGAATGGAGTCCAGAATGCTAAATGTTGTATAATAGAGGTCGCCATTCCCCAGATATGAGAACAATATTCTACAGATTCAGATTAGAAAAAGAAAAATACTTGTTGGCTCGAAAAAGGAATGCAAGCTTTTCTGATCCTGCTGAGGCTATGGATGTAATGTGCCAGTTAAGGTTAATTTTTAAAGTAACACTCACAAGACTAAATTATTCTTTGTTTTGCTGCAGGATTTTTTGGCGATACCGAACATGACTGTGTTTTGGAGGCATTATCCTGGATAATATAGAGATATCTTCATTTACCTGCGTCTTTCAAATCAGACTTGTAGGGTGGCTTAAGAAATTGAATATTAAAGTGGAGGGAACTATCGTCTGCAAACCACGAATAGGATTGATTGTGAAAGAGAGAATATTAGTACTGAGCCCTGGGGCACTTCAGCATTAATTTGGAAGAATGACCATATACAATAACTAATATATGTCTATTAAAAAAGAAAGTGGAGAGCCAAGAACAAAGCTAAGGTGGAAGACTGTATGAAGAAAGTTTGTTAAAAAGCCCATCATGCCAGACCTGATCAAAAGTTTTAGATATGTTAAGAGCAAGGATCTGGGATTTACCAAGAAACTCAAGGGATTTGTTTTAGATGTGTGAGACAAAGGAAAGAAGATCAGCTGTGAATGTTCTGTGGCGGAATCTATATTGTCTATTATATAAAATTTTATGTTTTTTTCCAATTACTTTAAGATTCGGGAATTAATGAATTTTCCGCATTGAGGCAGGCGCGTGGGGATAAATTTGAAAGAAGGGGAGCAATTTATAAAAACTTGCTTATTCATAATGTATTGTCCTTTATATTTAGGATGTTGCAGTTCAGTCAGAAACAGATAAAATAATTTTCAAAACTTATTCTAGGGGAAGTATTACTTCCCTTGCTTTAATGGATCGCATGCCGCTGCTTAGGCGACTAGTTTCATCGATTGCAAACGTGTTTTCTAACAGAGTTGCGAATGGGGAAGATTAGAGTCAATTTATAGAATTTTTTCTATTACCTTCTTAGAGAATATCGTTTTCAACCCCTGTATAAGGATAGAAAACAGCACTTTATCTCCCTAGGGAGGTAAAATTTTTACCTCCCTGTTCCAGCCGAGCATGCCAATCCCTGAAATCAGCAACTTCATTTACAAAACTCAAAACGAACAAGAGGCT
>JAHBCN010024746.1:0-11654 GCA_019359885.1 Listronotus oregonensis | reverse complement strand
AAAAGGGAAAATTAAAATGGCGGAATTTACATTTAAAAAATTTGACTCAAATTAGATAAATAACATAAGAAAATTAAAAATAAAATTATACTTTTTTTTTTATAAAACGGGTAAATCTTTTAACAAGCCCTTTATCCTATAAATATGTAATGTAATAAATTAATTCAATTTATATATTATTTTTTTTCTTTTAAAACACAAAACAAAAAAATTTAATTTTTTGGATGAGACTCTTTTAGACAAAATTTAATTGCAGCCTAAATCTTAAATTAACAGTTTTTCAATAAATTTAATCCCAATTTTAAAAGAATTGTAAAATTTCCTTTTTACTTGTACCTAAACCCAAGCAAATGAAACATACATACATTTATTTGGGTCCCAATGGCTTTTTTTTCCCGACTAATTCAATATGAAAAATAAACCCCTAATTTAAAAGACCCTATCAATCACTGGAGAACAAGTTGGAACTTGTTTTACATATTTGGGAGTTTTCAAAAATATAAAAAAATTTTTCGAATTTAAAGCTGATGATCTATTTATATAATAATTAAAAAGTTTTTTTAAATTTTACATTTTTATAAAAATTTTAAATTTTAAAAAAATTGATTTAAAAAATTCCAGGATATTTACAACGTTTTACCTTATTTTAACTTTTTAGGAAAATTTCCTTTTAAAAAAATTAAAAAAAAATTTAAAAAAAAATTTGCAATCAAGTTTTTTGGGAAAAATAAACAAATTCTATTGGGAGTTTGGAAAAAAATATTTTTTAAAATAAAAAATAAAATTTTTTTAACTTTTTTAAAAAATTTTTAAAAAAAATTTTTTTTTTTTTAAAATTTTAAAAAAAAAGTCTCTTATATTTTTTAAAAAAAATTTGAAAAATTAAAAATCTCAAAAGGTTTTTAAAAATTTACGTCTTTTGGGCCAAAATTTGTTTTTAAAAATTTTTTCAAAATTTTAATTTAGGGGTTTTTTGGGGAAAGAAGAAAACATTTTTTATAATTTTTTTTTAAAAAAAAACCCCATTTAATCCTAATATTAGGAAAGGGGAAATTTTAAAACCCAAAAATTAATTTTAAAAGAATTTTTCCCCAAACCCCAAAAAAGGGTTTAAATCGTAAAAAAATCTTAATATGAAAAAAAAATTGAGTTGGTGCAGTACCCAACCCCAAATCAAAAACAAAATTAAAAATTTTAAGTCGTTGAAAGGTTTGAGAGTTTAAAACAGTTTATTCTCTTTTTTTATCTAATAAATTAACCCTTTTTTTTAAAACCCCTTTAAAAAAAATAAGCCAAGCTGGAATTAACTTTTCAAAAACCCCCCCCTTAGCTCATCCCCAGCGCACCCTGAGACCCTGAGGAAACCCCAATCAAGCCCAAATCATGCACCCCAAATTCAAGGGTTGATTTCTATTCGGGGGGTGCGAGGGTAAAAGTTTTTTAGGGATGTTTTGATTACAGGAATCGGCAATGATGATAGGCAGGAAAAAAAGGGTCTTGGTAAAAAATTACAAACATTAAAAAAAAAAAAAAAAATTTTTAAATGTTGTAATTGTTTATACATATATGTATTTTAATTTATGATCCACCGCTCCAGTTTTTGCCCCAAGGGTAATAAATTTTTAAGTTAAAATTAATTGGTGTTTGATTCTTGTTTGAAAATTCTTTTTTTTTATTTTTTTTTTAACTTCCCATGGCCCGTAGGGAAAAATATTGGAAATAAAATAGTTAGAACTGAGCACTTTTAACTCTTTACTGTCCCTCTATTTTAGGGGGGTTTTTTTTTTTTTAAATTTTATTTTTTTTTTTTTAAATTTATTTATATATATATATATATATATATATATATATATATATATATATATATATATATATATATATATATATATATATATATATATATATATATAATTTAATAAATATTTATTCTTTAACTTTGTCCCCCTTTTTCAGTAAAACTCTAACTAAAAAAAGGTTACTTGACCACTACTTTTAAAAATCTCAAAGAGCAGTCAAAAAACATTGTAACATCAAAATATGATAAAAAAGGTTTCTATTTCTGTCATTGGAAAATTAAAATTTTTTGGAATAAATCCTTCTTATAATTTTCCATTGTAATCTTTACACTAATCTCTTACAAGTTAAAATGTAGGGGTTTAATGACTTGACTACTAATAAAGTCCCAAGCCTAAAAAACGTCAATCAGAGGGATTTTAAAAAGCTGAGGAAATGTAAGAAGTCTGCAGCCGAAAATTTTTTTATATTCGTCGGTTTTATTTAATAACATGCAGCGGTAAATTTTTTTTTTTATTACCCTTGATGCTTCATTAAGGGTTTATTTTAATGGGGTGAATAATAAAAAATGACCAATAATTTATATACAGGGTATAAATTGTAAATTTTAATATTTTAAAAAATATTTTTTGTTCCAAATCGATATTTAAAATATATTCACGAAATATTTCTCGTGTTTTTCCCCCTTAAATTTGTTATCGATATAAACGTTGAAATTGTTTTGGGTTTTGGGGTTTTTGTAAAAAAATTTTGGGGGTTTTGGGGAAAAGATTTGCGATGGGGGGGCCCAAAAAATATATTGTTTTTAAAAAATTTCAAAATCAATTTTGGTTTGATTTCTTTAAATATTATTATGCCTGGGGATTACCATCTAGTTATAATATTTTTGTGGGGTTCACAAAAATTTTTTTTTAAAACTTAAAAGGGAATTAGATTGATATATAATTTGCAAAATGAAGAACTTTAAACAACTTTTATTAAAAATAGAATTCTTACAGCCCTTTTTAATTAAAAAAATATATTATATATATATATATATATATATATATATATATTATATATATATATATATATATATATATATATATATATATATATATTTATATATATATATATATATATATATATATATATATATATATATATAAAAAAAATTTTTTTTATATAATTATATAAAAAAAAAAAAAAAAAAAAATTTTTTTTTTCGGTGCATCAGATTCGAAAGTGGGTGATTTAAATTATGGAAATTGTATTAGGTCTAACCATGTTACTTTAAAAAGTTAAAAATTCCCAAAGTACTTCCCGGGAGATACCCGGGAAAAAAACAAAATTTTTTCTGTTTTCTTTTTATTTTTTCTGACGTTAAAAGAGATATGGAAAAAAACCCTTTTTTTATGGCCACTTTTAACTCTACAAAAGGGGTTTGAGAGATTTTCCATACGACGTTTCGTTTTCGTTAAAAAACCATTTAATTTTAATTTTTTAAATAGGGACCCGTTTTTTTATTTAATTTTTTAAAAATTTTAATTTTTTAAAAATAATCCAAAAAATTTTTGAAAATAAAGTTAAAAATTGGGGCTGAAAACGTCTCAGGAAAATCTCCCCCTTTTTGGGAACTTAAAAGTCCAGGAAAAAGTTCTTTTTTTTTTCCCAAATATTTTTTAAACATCGGGGAAAAATAAAAAAAAAAATTTTTTTATATTTAAATTTTAAAAAATATTTAAAAATTTTTTTTATTTAAAATTTTATATTATTATATATATTATTATATATATTATATATATATATATTTATATATATATATATATATATATATATATATATATATATTATATATATATATATATATATATATATATATATATATATTTAAAAATTTAATAAAATTTTAAAAAAAAATAATCATAAAATGAACGGTACTGAAATAAAGACAATTTTATTTTAAAAAACACAGGACAAAATATTTAAATCCCCCCCCATACACAGGAGTTAAAAAAATTTAACATCTACCACTTCAAATTAAAGAACTTAGTTAGTGTGTTTTAAACAAAAATAAAAAACTTTTTGGCAAAAAAAAACTATTATTCAGTGGGGAATTTTAAAAAAAAGAACACGTGGTTTGGGAAAAACGTCCTTTCATTTGTTGTTAATGGGTGTCTCAATTGGTATCCCGAAAAAAGGTTTTCCCAATTTATTTTTCATTCCTTTTAAATGGAGAAAGCCCCCAGCACACACACAGGGCCAAGTTCTATTCAAAATATCCCCCTTTTTAAAAGGCAGTTCTAAAATAAAAAAAAGTTCTGTTCAAATTTTCCCTTTTTTTAATTATTAAATTTTTTTTTATTTGGGGTTTTTTAATCTATTTGTAAATAAATAAACTGTTATTTAATGAAAAAAAATTTTTTATTTTTAATTCTTTGGGGTGAATAAATATATAGACATGTCATTATATTTCTCTTCTTTAAAAGTTATGGCGGAAAAAGGGGAATGTTAAAACTTGTATTCTGAGATAATAAGGAAACTAAAAAATACCAACAGACCGGGGAATGAGGTAAGGGTTAATGGGGGAAAAAAAAATTGGAAAACGTTGTTGGAATCGGAATCGACGATGGAACGGCGTAAGCGCAAGATGAGTTTTAAAGGATGCGTTCGAAAATTGGGGCAATATAAGTTATACATACAGTGCAAGTTTTAACCAAATAAATTTAATAAATCAAAAAAAGAAAATTTTTAGAAAATGCTCCCCTCGATGGGGTTTTTTTGTCGCGTTTTTTTATAAAAAATTTTTTTTTTGTTTTTCCCCAAAATTTTAAATAATGACAATTCAGTTTTTTTAAAACCAGCAATATTTTTTTTTAAAAAGTTTTCACAGTCGATCTCATGCCCCAAAATTTGGGGATTTTAAAATTTTTTTAAAAAAAAACCAAAAACCCCCCATTTTAAAAATTTTTATAAAACCCCCCATCTTTAAAATTCCTCGATAATGTTATTTTTAGCAATCAGTTGGAAAAAGCACTATTTTTTCGTAACAGCAGATTTTGATTATAAAAAGAGTGTTTTCAACCATTAATTTTAAAACAAAAAATTTAAAATTTTTATTTCAATACTTTTATCACCCCCTTGAAAAATTTTCTTTTCGTAACTAGTTTTCTTTTTATGAACAGTAAGATATTTTACAACGTCAATAAGTTTTGAAAATTCACTTAAAAAGTCAAAATTAGAAAATATATTATCTCCCCAACCTTAACTTCTTAAACAGGTCTCTAAGCTTGATTAATATCAGTATTTAAAAATTGTATTTTTTATTTTTCTAGCTTAAAATGTGCCCCCCTACCCCTTTTCAAAAATAAAGTCATAAATTTACAAGAATGTGTGGTATTCAAAAAATTTAATTTATAAAATAAAATAACTTTAAAATATTTTTTTTTTTTATTTTCGAACGTTATAAAAACGGAAAAACAAAAATCCGGCGATCGGGGAGGGGCGACTTTTTTCCCCCTTTTTTCCCCCGGCCGCCCATCCGGCATCTGATACGAACTGACCACGTGTCATCTCTGCCAATAAGATATTTTCCCAGGGGCGTACACAACATAACAATTAAAAATTAAAACTTATATAGGGTTATTGGACAATCTGAAAAATTATTTTATAGTAAATAAGATAAATAAATTTTCCCCAAGTTAGAGGTTCTCAATGTTTAAAAAAATTATTTTTTGGAGACGTACACAAACACATGAGGTCTGCCCTTATTAAATATTTTCACTATTATCCCTTTTTTCACCTAGTCCAAAAAAACACTTTCAAAAGGGAAAATTTCTTAAAAAAAAAAAAATAGTGTACACAAAATTTTAATAACAAACAGACCTAAAAAATTTTTTTAAAAACAATATATTTTTAAAAAAGAAAAATTTTTTTTTTAATTTTAAAAAGGGGAAAAATTTTAATTTTAAAAAAAAATTTTTTATTTAATTTAACACACTGTAAAAGCAATTTATTTTTTAGTACTGATGATTGTTTAAAAAAATAAATAAATCAAACGTCAAAAAAACCTTTTTTTTTTTTAAATTATGACCAAAAAGCCAAGAAAAATTCTATTAAATAATATTGATAATATATTTTGATCGATCCCCCTTACATTCTCTTTACTTATGTAAATCATTTTTTTGATCTAAGTTTTTTTAGAAAATATTTTATTTTAATAAAATTTAAGCTTAAAAATTTGTTTTTCTTTGGCAGTTTGGTTTTTTTTTTGAATTAAACCAGTTTTTTTAAAAATTTTTTTAAAATTATTTACTACCAATACTTACATAAAAAAAAACCGTCGCCACCACTGCTTTTTGGTCCTACATGTCGTCCCTATTCCACTATGTTCGGAAAATTTTAATTTTTTAATTTCGGTCATTCGCCGAAATTGGCTGCCGTATTTTTTCTTTTCAATTACAAACAGATTTGATACACTCATTTTTAATTTGATATTTTTAAAAAAATAATTGATACAATCTACATAAGTTTTTTTTGTAGATTGTGACGGATAAAAACTCTGTAAAAATTTAAAAAATATAACAAAAATTTTTTTTTTAATTAAAAGCTTTAATATAAATAATTTTTTGTTCCCATTTCTTAATAAATATAATCAAAAAAAAAAATTAGTTTTTTTTTAAAAAATTTTATAAGTATTTTAATCTTTTTTAAAAAAAAAGATTAATTTAGTACCTTTTTATTCATTTATTAGGTTTTAAAAATTTTGTTTCTAACTAACGATCTTAAAAAAGTAAACAATTTTGAAAAATTTTTGATTTTGGAAATTTTAAACACTATTTATTTTTTTTTTTGTTCTCCAAGTCACTTGCTTTAAAAATTTTTTTTTGAATTGTTTGCTAATTTTTATATGGACAAGTAATAAAAACAAAAAAAATTCTAGGATAAACTTTAATTTTTTAAAAAGAAAATTTTTTTTTAAATTTTTTTTTTTTTCAATTTAAACAAAGCTTTTGGGGGTTGAACAAAATTATTAAAAAAAACGATATTTCCTTAAATATTTTTTAACTTCTCATCCCCCCTTTCCCAAATTTTTTTTTTTAAAAAAAAATTTAACTTTTTTTATTTAGGTCAAAAAAATTAAAAAAATTTTTTTAAAAAAAAAAAATTAATTTTCCTTTCTGATCTTATTTCGTAATTTGTTAGAGATATGGAAATTTTAAAAAAAATACCTAATTTTTTTAAAAATTTTAAGAATTGTTTAAAATTTTTTTTATTAGAAGGATTTTAAAAAATAACCCTTCTAAAGGAAACTTTTAATATTGATTTGGGATAACCCAAAAGTCTATCTCTTTTGTTTTTTTTTTCCCCGAAAAAAATTTGAATATAAAATAATAATTTTAGTGGTTATTTGCCTATTGGGTTTTGGGTCAGTTGTAGTAACTTGTATAGATAAAAGGTATATAAATATTTTTAATAAAGAAAAATAAAAATAATTTGATTTTAACCAAAAAAATTTTGTACAAAAAAGGGGAAAAAAAAAAGGCTTTTCATGTAATTTTTGCATTTTTTTTTTTTTAAAAAATTTTTTTTTTTTTCTTTACATATAATCGGGGAAAACAAAAAAATTGGGCTTTTAATAAATTATAAGTATTTTTTAAATTTTTTTTTATATTTCCAGAAAAATTAAACAAATCAATATTGAAAAAAGGTAGGGGTTAAAAACTAAACCCCGTGACCTATAGAGGGTGATTCAAAAACATATGTCATCGCCTAAAAACATTCCGGGGTTAAAAAACGTAGCCTAAAAATTATTTTTAGATGTTGAGTAAAAAAAAATTTTTTTAAATTTTAAGGTTGAAAAAAAATTGGGTTTGATTTAAATTAAACAGCTTGATATAAAAAACATCTTTTTTTTTAAAATGGACTGAGATTTTTTGAAATTAAAGCTTCCCCAAATTTCCCCAAAATTTTCGAAAATTTAAAATGTTTTGGGTCACAGGTTTCTTTATATCACCCTTTTTTAAAAAAAATAAAAATCCCTTGTACCTATTTTTTGCATAATAACCCCAAAAATTTTTGATGAGCACTTTCTTAGTCCTAAACAAAATTTTTCTCGGGGTTTCTCGGGTATTTTCCAACCGCTGGTCAATTTAACATCCAACAAATGGCAGCAGAATTGACCCCCGACTTTGTAAATCCTGGCCTTAATATATCAAACATTTTTCAACAGCTTAATCGCATCAGGCAAATGGCCTGACATAATCCAGCCTTTGTCCTGCAGGAATTCTCCAGGACGATGGCCACGTGGCCATTTGGCTTACAAGGATTGATTCCTTGACCGTTTATTGTAGTTTGTTTAGTTTAAGTTTTGTTTGGTGGATTGTTTAGATTTTGTACCGACGTAATGGCTGGAGAATGTAATTTAAAGAGAGAATGATAGAGAAGGTCTTTTATAAGGCGTTTTTTTAATTCATATTTTATCTCGTATATTTTTTTTTCTAATGTTTTAAGTGGTTTACTCATAAAACGGCTTTTCTTAAAAATTAAATGAAATTGCAATATATGGTTACTAAAAGTATTTTATCCAATTAAAAAGAAAACACATTTTTCTATCGTCTGTGAAACAAAATATTAACAATATTTTTAAGAACTAACGCAATATAAATCAAAATATTAGAAATTTAAAAAAACTTGAATTTTTTGACCGTTTTTGTTAAAAAGATATTGATTTTTAAAAGTTTACTAAGTCTGTTTGTTATTAGGAAATATGTACAGTATTTTATTCTTTTTTTACGCAATCGTCCTTATGAAAGGTGTATTTTAGGACTAAGTGGGTTCAAAAAATGTAAAATAGTTTAAAATATTACTGAATAAGAAACAGACAGCAAAAATAATATTTTCAAGCATTAAGAACTTCTAACTTTTGGTAAAGCGTATTTGATCTTATTTAAAACGGCGCTAAATTTAAGTTCCATTTGAAATACTGCATCACAAATTAAACAAAAATTGAAAAAAATATAATGATTCATACTGGTACTAGTTCCGGCCCGTTTAACAATCAGGTTTTGTTAGAGAGAGATTGGCTTGAATGGCATGAAAGAGACGAAGATAAAAGATGTTTATCTCAATCTTGGTTTGATTTCTGGACAGGCGGGCCTTACTTACTATAAGGCGATAATTTTATCTACGACTGTCTCGAGTAAACTACTCTAAATTACGTATTATTGTTTGTTCTTTCTTAAATTTATTTATAATTTGGGGTTTTCACTGTAATTAGCTGTATACATTTTAGGTGATAATTTTTTTGGTATTTTCTTTTGTGTTTCTTTGAATAATTTTTTAAACGAAAATTTATACAGTGTGTCCCAAAAAAAAAAACAATTATTTAGAATGTTTTGAATTTTAAACATTAGCAGTATACAAAAAATTATGCAGGGAATTCAAAAAAATATTGAAAAATTGAGTGTCCATTTAACAGTAAAAAGTTGACACCTAATTCTATAAAGTAAAACATCTGGCAACGTCGCAGGAACGCATAATCCTGTTGTCCCCTGAGGTACTAAAATTCATATTTTTTTTTTAAAGAAAGACTGTACCCACCAAATTCCCTGTGAATGTGGTGAGCTCAAAATTGTAGGTAACACTGAAAAAAGGGAATAAAGTGAAACGTCGAGGTCGGGGGGGGGGGTGGCGTATTGGCATTGTCTTCTGTGGCACAACGCATCCAAAGAAAAATGTATGAGGAGTCACGGAAAACAATTCGCCCATAAAAGGGTCGACATCCTCTCCTGCGTTAGAAAACCACGTGAATAAAAATGGGCGTTCCACTAAAGAAGAGGCGTAGTATCGGCTATATCTCGTGAAACTACTAATGGTATAACCACGCGGGGAAACTTTTTTGTGATAAAAAGTGACCATAAATTGCTGGAAATTCAAGCCTAGTACGTCGCTAAGATGAAAAACAACAAAACATAAAAACATAAAAAAAAATACTATATATTTTATCAATAAGCAGTACTATTTTATTCTTTAATGTTTTCTAAACAGCTATTTCAGGGTGGGGGCGGTAATTTTGTCAGTTCTAAATTAAAATGGTGGGGGAAGGTTAAAAGTTTTTAATTTAGGAAAGTGTTATCAACATTTTTAACCGAATTTAGTAAATTTGGTCTCGTTTAGAAGTGTATTTAAGCATTATTTCCAGGTGTAAATGTCCATAGTTACACTCTGCCGCTATAGAGGTGTCAAGGTAAAAACTAACTTATTTTACGAAATTTTTTTGAAATTAATACAATGATATACTTTACATATTTGATTAAGAAAAAAATCCCAACAAAACGGCAAAAACCGCAATTTAATACCTTTTTTCAAATCGAATATATTAGCAAAAATATAATACGACATAGAGACGTAATTCATTCAATGACACAATGTTTCTTACGTCGATTTCTTTAGGTAAAAATTAAATTTATAAATTTTACAAATCCAATGACATACTGCATAGTTTTTACAATTTTAACTCATTTGAGATATTAGACAACATTAGATAATTACCAACCTAAAACTGTAATAATCCATTGAGCGTGGTCCTTATCAAGTTAGCTTTGAAAACAAAAAAGGATGTTGAAATGTCAAAAATCTAACAACTTTTATTTCCCAAAAATCTCTCTCTCTCTCTCTAAGGATATCTCAATACATACAGCCTTGCAGCTATTGTCGCATTTTGCAGACACCAAAATAAATAGCAATAATATCAACTGCTTTTTCAAGAAATAAAGGCATCTTTTAAAAACACAATAGAAAACCCTAAAAATTATTTTTGAAATAAAAATTGTTGGTTTTTTGACATTTTAGCATCCTTTTTTTTTTCAAAGCCCGCTCGATGGATTATTACAGTATGGGTTGGTAATTATCTAATGTTGTATAATATCGTTAAATGGGTTTAAATTAGTAAAAAATTACTTTTTTTGAAAAATTTTTTTTTTAAAAAAAAAAAATGCCGGTTTTTAAACTTTCTCTATGTAGTATTTATATTTTTGCGAATATATTCGGTTTGAAAAAGATATTAAATTGCGGTTTCCCTTTTTGTTATGATTTTTTTCTCTATCTAAATATGAAAAAAGGTATATATCATTGTATTTAAATTTTCAAAAAAATTCGTAAAATAGGTTTTTTTACCTTGACGCCCCCCCAGCGGCTTTTGAGATATGTAGCAATGTTTTTAAACCCTTTTTAAAAAATGCTTAAAATGCTCTTTTAAACGAGACTATTCACTAAATTCGGTTAAAGCAATCCGGAGTTATTGCCTTTCTAACTTAAACACCTTTCCCCCCCCTTTAAAATTTTAAAATGACAAAAATTACCCTGAAGCTTCTGTTTAGAAAAATTAAAAAATAAAAAAAGGACCATTTATTGATACACTTTTTTTAAAATTTTTTTTTTAAATGTTTATTTTTTTGTTTTGACGTTACCCCGCCCCCCAGCGGCCACCCCAACGAAAATATTTCCCGCAAATTTTTTTGCTTTTATCAAAAATTTTTTTCCCCAAATTTATTTATAGTTTCTGAGATAAATCCCCCTCTTGTTATTTTTTCCCATTGTGGGGGAATATTTACTATATATCTTTTTTTTTGTTAGTTCTGGGTACTACTAACCTAAACCTGTAGTTTTGGTTAGTAATAAACAGAATTATCTGGTTACTATTTAGTGCCGGCGCTAAGATTTTCATTTTTTTATTTAAAAGGGGAAGATATGGTACCCATTCTTTTAGTTAAAAATAAATTTTTACTTCGTTTTTTTTTTCGTAAATTTGATTGAATTTCATTTTCTAATTTTAACATTTAAAGTGACACTAAAACTTATTGACGTTGTCAAATATCTTA
>JAHBCN010024745.1:0-11670 GCA_019359885.1 Listronotus oregonensis | reverse complement strand
TGAACTTGACCCATATTTTACATAAGTACAGTTGTATTCATTAAAAATTGGGTACACTAAAATTGTTAAAAGTGTAAATCGGTTTTGATTGAATTTGAAAGCCTGTCAGTCCCAAAAATTTTCAAAATCCCTTCGTCATTTAACTGAAATTGAAAAAGTTCAATAATAGCTAGAATTGAAGATGGGTGGTAATACGTGCATTAGCGGATTTTACCGAAAGAGGCAAAAACACTATTTCAAGAATTAAGCAACGTTGTTCAAGAAGGTTCTTTGAAAAGAAAATTTGGTACTGGTCCAGCACGCATTTCCGTCCCTGAACAAGATAATGCATTTCTGGAATATCTAAGGGCAAATCCTTTTGAAACTGCAAGAAACGCTGTCATTGACACATGATTTCCTGGGTCTCAACTACCGCTAGCAGAAGAGTCAAAGAATCTGACTTAAAAACCGCGTAGTTGCGAAAAAAATGATGCTCACAGAAGAACGGAAACAGTCTTGTTTACTTTTCGCCCTAAATTATATATACCGTGACCACCAGTTTTGGAAACGGTAATATTCACTGATGAAAAGTTTTTTCAGTCAACATATAATAGACAAATTCGTGTCTATCGTCCATACCATACAAGATTCGAAGAACGCTACACTAGCGACCTTGCTTTCAGACCTGGGCGATTTTTTGTAAATGTATGGGGTTGGATAAGTGCTTATGGACTTGGTGTCTGCTGACGATTGGTGGGAAGGTTTAACGCCGAACATTACATGGCTGTTCTGGAAAATGTTATGCTAACCATCTGTTGGACAAATATATCCAAATAACTCATTTGTCTTTCAGCAGGATAACTGCCCGGTCCATACCGCAATTGCTGTGAGGGAATGGTTTCATCGTAATAATATTGAAGTCTTGCCATGGCCCGCTTACAGTCCTGATATTAATCCCATAGAGAATGTTTGGGGCCTAATTGTAAAAGAAATATATAAAAGAAATTTTAGACCAAACAATTCTAATAAATTATGGGAAGTTATCCACGACTGCTGGGAAAAGCTTGATCCAAATGTTATAGTGAATTTAATTAACTCAATTCCAGACAGATTGGTTCAAATAGTCGAAAAAAATGGTCATATGACCAAATATTAATTTTTATTTTTATTTTATTATAAATCATATATTACATTATAATTAAATATTAACTATAATTTTCAGTTTTTGTTATTATTATTGGTTACGTTGAGTTTAAAAATTTGCGTTAAAGAAATATTGTAATACATTAAAATCATTTATCACATTTTATGTTTTTGTTTTGTCTATCGGCGTTGATAAGAAAAGCCTGATTTACGCAAATATGGCAAAATGTAGTCATAAGACTTGTACCCATTTTCAGTAAATACAACTGTACTTTCGAGGGATAAGAAATTTTACGATATCTAGATACCCCATTGCCAAAATGTTAAGACAAAATTGGGTTGTCTTGTAAACTGTCGTTCAATAGGTTCTAAAAATAAATTTCCGGGTTATATTTGAACACCCTTTATGACATTCTAAAATAATCTTTAAATTAAAATTTATACATTTAAAATATGTTTTTTTCTGCAATTATAGAAGCATGTAACTATCTCTTTATATTACGAGTAACTATAAAAGTGGAAATTGACTTAGTTGTCCGTTACTTTGTGACGTAAGTAAAAATGACTAAACACAAATTTCTTTGTTATTCTACCACAGATTCTGTGCACACAAGATTACTATTTGTCTCAAATTACATCAACCAACTCCCATTTTATCCAATCTCCTCGATCAATTTTCTGTCAAAAGCAACTAACTATTTTCCTGCTCATTTTATGGGTTCCAACTACCACGTACAAACGACTCCGTGCAAGCAGTCGCCGGCGAAATAAATTTTACAATTTTCCCAATGTCTTTGACAATGAATAAAAAACATAATAACATAGCGGGATGTAACAAGACATGTTACGCGAATGGTACAATACAGATTTTCATCTGTCTTTGTGCACCATTGGCGTAGGATGTGCAAGATTTTATGACAGACTCCTGACCTCAAATCAGGTCGAATGGATTTAAACCAATAAGAATTATATATGAAATGGCATACTGTTTTTATTTTCTTAAACACCTATAAAATAACGTTTTTTAGTGGTATACCGGGTGGTGCATCGCCAGACTGGCCATAGGAAATCCCATGTAAATTTTGATACATTAAAATATTGGCTCCCCTATTGAATTTACAACAAAATTGTTTTAAACTATTTTAAAGACGTTGATAAGATTGGCTCACATTCTAATTTTTTCTGATAAGGCAATTAAAAGTTATTTAAGAAAAACTATTTGTAAAATCGTTGCATACCTGTTACATACCGTAATGAATCCACCAGTAATAAATAAAATGTCTTGTCAACTTTTTAATTGACGTTTTACTTTGTATTAGTTATTTCAAAATGTTTAACAGCATTGAAGAGGAAATAACAATGAATAAATGGTATTACATGGAAAATAGTTATCGAAGAGTATCCGACATGTTCTCTACGTTTTTTCCTAACAGACACATTCCAAGAAAGACAACAGTTCAAAATATCGTTCATAAGTTTGAGACAAAAGGTACTGTTATTAATAAATGCAACTGCTTAGAGCGAAATAATAATGTACTCGATGGAAGAGTTCAAGGAAATAATGCCGTTTTAGATGTTTTACTTCATGTAGAAGAAAATAAAGGAATTAGCACCAGGCTTCTTGGCAAAGTTGTAGGAAAGGATCACAGCACAGTAATACGCAAATTAAAGAAATATAAATATCATCCGTACAAATATCAAAGACATCAGAATTAAGGAAGGCGATGAGATCCAAGCAATTTTGTTTTATGTTATGGAAATGGATAAGACAGAATACGCAAATTGTAGTAGTGGACTTTACGCTTATATTTGTTTTATACGATGACTGGCATAAACAATGAACCAAATTTGAAAACTCAATACTGGGCAAAGATGACAGTTTTAGTATTCGGATCATCAAACTGAAAACGAAACAATTTATTTTGACACATTATCCTCTTCTTTTTAAATTCACTTAGACAATTTTTTTTTTTTTTTTTTTTTTTTTTTTTTTTTTTTTTTTTTTTTTTTTTTTTTTTTTTTTTTTTTTTTTTTTTTTTTTTTTTTTTTTTTTTTTTTTTTTTTTTTTTTTTTTTTTTTTTTTTTTTTTTTTTTTTTTTTTTTTAGAACCATTACAAAATCAAGTGGGGCCGGCATTGGAAGAAGTTGCACCTGACAATCAAGACATTTGGTTTCAAATGGATGGTTGTCCTGCACACAATTCACGATAAGTAAGGGAATATGTTTAAAATGTTTTCAATGGACTCACTATAGGAACAAATTACACCATAAATTGGCCAGGTAGGTCTCCTGATCTTTCGCCAAACGACTTTTTCTTTGGGGTCATATCAAAAATGTTATGAGTTATCAAAATTAAGAAGAATTAAAAGTTTCAATTTCAGCGGCGTGCGATCGACTATCGGCATTTCAACTTCATAATGTAAGAACTGAATTTTATAACCGTTTAGGATATTGTTTAGCAGTAAACGGAGGTCTGTTTGAGCATATAATTAAAAAACATTAGCTTTTAGTTTCAATGTGTTGTGTTAAAATGTATTTTAAGACAGTTTTTAAGTGTGTTTTTCAACTTCCTATAAAATTGTTCCATTATGTAAAAATCTCATTATGTAGTTCAATGTAATTACTTGTATTTATTAAATGATTACAACCATTATTTTCTCTTCAATACTGTAAAACATGTTGAAATAACTAATACAAAGTAAAACGTGAATTAAAAAGTTGACAAGACATTTTATTTATTACTGGTGGATTCATTAAGGTACGTAGCAGGTATGCAACGATTTTACAAATAGTTTTTCTTAAATAACTTTATATTGCCTTATCAGAAATAAACGAAATTTAGTATGTGAGCTAATCTTATTAACGTCTTCAAAATAGTCTAATACAATTTTGTTGTAAATTCAATAGAGGAACCAATATTTCAATGTATCAAAATTTACATGGGATTTTCTATGGCCAGTCTGGCGATGCACCACCCGGTATATGAAAAAGTAAAAAAAAAACTATACAGGCGACGTCATTAATCAAACTTAAGCAGAACGCACCATACTGCCGCTCGATTGAGTAATGGAGTTATTGGAGCTGTGCCTTTATAGTTCCTTATTCAAGTGAAAGATGAGTACTACGCACAGGATGATAGACTAACGATGGGTTCATCGCCTTCTAGAGTAATAGGAAATATTTGTATAAAATAGTTTGAGGAACACGCAATTAAGACTGGACTTATCAAACCAAAAGTTTGGCTAAGGTATGTTGACGATACTTTCATTATTTGGACAGGTAACGACCAAGAACCTAAAGGTTTCTTTAAACATTTAAATCGCCTCCGACCGAGTATTAAATTCATAATAAAGACATTTACAAACATCGGCATACAGAAAACCTACCAACACTGGACAAAACTTACACCGAAATTTTAACCACTCCAATGAAACGAAACAAGGGATCAAACGTGCGCTTTAAAACCGCGCGGTGTCCTTCTGTAACAGTAAGGAATCTCCTCAAGAAGAAATTACCCATTTAACTACAGATCTTACGCAGAACCGTTACGATAAAAAACTAATTAAAGAAACGATAGATAAACCTCAAAACAAGATAAAATACTTCAACAAAGAAGACTTAACCGAACCAAACAAACATGATACTTCTGTATGTTAAATGAATTCGAAGAAGATACGCAGTATCGCAAACAAATATGACATCATTTAAATCGGAAACTAATCAAGAAGTAATCTACTAAGACGAGAAAGGACAACAATATTTTTGAAGACTATATCCACCAAATTTGCTGTGAATGCCACCATGTATACTTCAATATATGGGGGAAATAAAAATGCCCCTAGAAATTAGAGTTCAAGAACACAAAAAACATACAGAACGAGGTGAAACGTCGAGATCGGGGGTTGCCGAACATGCATGGTCAAAAGAACACCGCATACTATGGTCTAAAGCAAGAAAAAGAAGAAGTCCACTGAAAGAAAAGAAAAAAGAACCTGCAATAATTCTAAAAACCCAGAATGTATTTAGCTAACCTAGCGTTGACATCCCGGATATCTTGCTGCCGTTGTTGAACCGTGGAAAATCGGTTAAGCTTTGGTGAACAACGAATAGTATATAAGGTCCTTGCTTTTAATTATCACTTGAAAAAGGTTGGACACATATTAATAACCGAAAGGTTGTGTACCAATTAACAAATAAAGACAATGAAAGTCCAAGTTTCCAGTGTTATTGAGACTCTATGGCTAAGTTACAATATTACATCTCGAAAGAGAGCGGGGCGATATTTATATTATCTGGTGTCGGGACAAGCGAAGCTGATCCGAAATATTAAAACACTTTGGACTTTTGTATTAGCTCAAATATGTCATTTTCCTTTTTTTTCTCTCATTTATAATGAGGCATATTAATTTAACATTTGACCGATTAATCTTAAAGTTCCGTAAAAATTTTTATGTATATTTTAAACTGGAGCTCTTATATTTGGCAACATCCCCATCTCCTCAGTTATTAATGGGATTGATTAAGAACATCGTTTATTATCGATCTCTGTCATATGTACACTATTACAAAGTATTTAAATAAAGTTATGATTATTATAAACTTGCTATGTCTTTTTTAGAATGCATAAAACATTACATGGTGACAGCGGTAAACCCGGTTTAAATTTTAAAAAAATAGTGATAAAGTTTTGTGCCGCCGGTAAAATCATGGCGGAATAAACAACAAAAACCCTACGGTAGTACACACGATAGTGTTGGTGACGGTCCGGCGGGGTTGAAAACGTACGAGCTGCGGCCCGCTGCGGCGTCAATTGTGTTAACGTTCCCGAATTGAGGACATTCAAGGCAGTTTAAGAAATATTAGTTTTTTTTTTAGTTCAAGTTTTTTTTTTTTTTTTTAATTCAAATAATAATAATGGGCGATCAAGCAAAAGCCCCAGAAGGTTTTTCATTTAGGAGAATCGCAAATAATTGGAAATTGTGGAAACAAAAGTTTGATTTATACCTAATAGCTAGGGAAAAAATACTAAAACCGACTCTGTAAAAATCGCTATACTTTTAAATCCCCTTGGTGACAAGGAATTAAGCTGTATAATACTTTTGAATATAGGGAATCTGAGGATAAAGAAAAATTAGCCGTTGTGTTACAAAAATTTGAAGAACACTGCAATCTGACTAAAATCTCGTTTTTGAACACTTTAAATTTTTTAAACGCGAGCAACTGCAAGGGGAAACTGTTGATCAGTTTATCACAGCCCTCAGACAGTTGGCCTCTACTTGTGAATTCGCAGAAAAGATGTGCTTAATTCGTGATCGAATTGTGTTGGGAATTAAAGATCCTAGAATTCAGGAAAAGCTATTACAGTACCCAGATCTAGAGTTAAGCGAAGCTATACATATCTGCCGCTCTATGGAAGCTAGTGTAGTGACTCAAAAGGAAATTTCTAAAGACATAGTGACAAATGTGAGTGCAATTCAAAGACGTTATAGTGGTCGCAGTGGTAATTCTAATAGTTCAGTGAATTCTGCTGGATATCAGCCTCGTGAGCAGCCCTACAGACGTGGTGCCAATCAAAGTCAACATTATGGAGCTGGTAGTAGCTTGGGTACTCAAAATAGAGGTAACATGTTATGTAAATCTTGTGGTCAGCAGCACGAACGAGGTAAGTGCCCTGCCATAAATAGATATTGTAGTTCTTGCGGCCAAAAAGGGCATTATCGCAGGTGTTGTTTACGAAATAGAAATGACATTCATGAAATTGTTCAAGACTCCGAGGACAGTGCTGAATATAGTGACACTGACAATGACAGTCCTAGCAATCATAGAAATGATTGTATTGTGTGGACTATAAATAGCTCAGACATTGATGCAGTTGAGTGGTTCGAAGAAATTTTTATATCTGGTGTCAAAACAAAACTAAAATCGATAGTGGTAGTATGGCAAATACACTTAACATTTCAGATTTTTATGCTTTAAACATTTCTCGCGAAAGACTTGCAAAACCATCTATACTATCATCGTATTCCGGTCATAAAATCGGTTTACTAGGACAGATTTATTTAAACTGTAAATTTGGTGAAAAAAACGGACATATTTTGTTTCACGTTTTAGACTCAAATTTACCTTGTTCTATTTTAGGACTTTCCGTCTTGTCAATTTTTTGGTATACTTCCAAAAAAACATCCTAAAAGTATTTCTACTTTATATGATGAAATGATATTAAAAACTTATTCAGGACTTACTTAATCAATATAATCTGTTTTTACTGGTATAGGGAAAAGTTAACAAAAATATTCTTTAACACTGGCAGAAGAATGCTATTCCACATATAACCGCACCTCGTAAAACACCACTCCTTTAAAACTTAGGGTTAAAGAAAAACTTGATGAAAGGTAGCTACAAAATCTTATTAGTCCTGTCACTTGAGCCCAATGATTGGGTCGAAAGGGCGATTCAGAATGTAAAAAGTTTACTCACAAAGTGTCAACGAGATGGAAATGATCCCTTCTTAGCCATATTAGATTACAATACAACTCCAAAACAAAACTTACCTGCACCTTCTGACCTGCTTATAGGTAGAAAGCTGAGGTCAACCTTACCAGTGAGTCAAAGAGTTCTTGAACCTAAGTTTTCATTGCAAGGGATAAAAGAGAAACTTAAATGTCAACAGGAAAATCAAAAGGAATATTATAATATTCGTTCTAAAATTCTTCCTGAATTACATCCAAATCAACCTGTTCTCATTCAAACAAAATGTCGAGAGTGGAAACCAGGAGTCATATTAGAAAAATTAGAAAATAGAGACTATATTGTAAAAGCAGAAGAAGGCCAGTATAGAAGAAATAGGCATTACCTTCGGCCCATTCGCCAGTCAGTATCTTTGCATCAACCTTCCCGTGTTGTTGAAAATGAACTCAGAACAGAAGCGAACTGTGACCCAAAACATAATATTGACATTCAACCAAAGAACTCAAATAGTGATATTTATCGTACACGCAGTGGTAGACTTATAAAAGCCCCAGATAGATTAAAACTGTAACAATATAAAATTTTGATAATGAATTTCTTTTTTTGTTTTTTTAAAAGGGGGGTGTCATGTAATTTTTAAATACTTTAGAGTTTATATTTAAATCGCCCATCCCCCAGTTATTAATTGATTGATTAAGAACATCGTTTTATTATCGATCTCGTCATTTTACTTTACAAAGTATTTAAATAAAGAATTTTTAAAAACCTAGTGTCTTCTTTGGTAATAAAGAAAACATTAAAATATAAAATTATAAAATAAGAGAAATTAGTTTAATTTCCCAAATAAATTAAAAAAGAAAAATAAACTTTTTTTTTAAAAAGAGTAATTTTTCCCATTATAAAGCCCTTGCGTTTTTTATTTAAACTTTTTGAAAAATTTTTTTAAATAACGAAGAAATTTGAACATTTTATACGAGAGTAGTAAAAGCAGAGTTGGAAAAAGGCGAAATTTTTTTTAAATAATGACACCTTCTTAAGAGAGAAATCGTAGATAAGACCGTCAGTTTTTAAATTTATTTTTAAATTAAAAAACTTATCCCCTTAAGAATTTAAAATAAAAAAAACCCACACAAAATTAAATATCCCGAAAGATTATTTTTAAAAATTTTTAAAAACAAATTAAAAAAGGGAATATGATAATACAATTTCATAATAAACAACAGAAAAAATTACATCCTATTCCCTTTAAACTTTAAAAAATATATTTAAATACAATAACATTAAAATAAAAAAATTAATGATTTTATATAGAATATCATTTTTTATATACTTAACTTTTATATTTTTTTTGAGTTTTTTAAAAAAAAAGTTGCAGGGCGGGCCACTTTTAGGGATACCCCAAGAATGGGAAAAAATTTTTGAACTTTGCAATTTAAAAAAAATCGGGGTTTTAATTGAAAAAAAAATTTAAATTATTAAAAATTTAAATTTCAAATTGAAAAAAATAAATTGGGGACGAAAGTAAACTTAAAACATCGAAAATTTTTTCCCCGATTCTGAATCAGAAATAATTTAGGCCGCAAAAAATTTTGTTATTTGGGGGTTTCATATCGAATTATTAAAAAAGTATTACGATATGGGGGGTTATAAAAAAGTTTGACGGGGATAATTATTTTATAGGGGAATTTTTTACATACATGCATACCTCAGAATCTTTGGAAATTTTAAAAAAAAACAATCCTTAACCTTAATTTTCGAAGAACAAAAAAAATGTGTTTCCCATCTTAAAAATATAATAATACAAGTTTAAAAAAATAAAAAATAAATATTAATTTTATAAAAAGGGGGTACAACGGAAAACTTTTTCTGAATACATGAAAATCAGAGAAAAAAGTTGAAAACATCTAAAAAGCGGGGTCTGGCAGGGAAAACGGGAAAAATTTTTTGGGTACGCTCAAGGGGGATTTTATCTACCGACAATGATCTAGGGTGTTGCTTTTGGGGGTTTTTTAGATGTAAAAAAATGCTTTTTTTAAAACCTTTTTAAATAAAAAAAAAACTACTTTTTTAAAATGTAAGAAAGTTTTTAGAGGTCAGGGGGGAAAAAATTTTTAACGCTCAGTCATTGATTTTAACCCCCGACGGTGATGTAAGGGTTTCTTTGTATAGATAGTAAATAGTCGTACTTTTTTTTAAACCTCTTTTTTAAATTTCTTTTAAATAAAGAACCTTTTTTGGTTCCAATAATGCAGTTTTGCCAATCCCCAAGGTATTTTTTTTAATTATTTATTATTTAGTATTAGTAATAAAAAAAATTAAAATTTGGGATTTTATTGTATTGTTTACTATCATTTAGTGAGGAAAAGGGAAAAATTAGTCGTAAAAAATTTTAGGGTAAAAAGGTCACCAAAGGCTTTTTTTTATTTTTTTTTTAAAAAAAATTTTTTTCTACTCCAAAAAATGTAAAAATAAATTATTAAAATTTTAAAAAATTATTAAATAAACCCAAAAAATAATAATCTTTTTGGGTTCCTCGCCTTTCTACTTTTAAAAAAAGGGTCTTTTTGGGGCCCATAGGGTGACCCTGTCAGCCCTATTTACCTTGAACTTGGGTCCCTGAAAAAAAAATAAAAAACCCCCCCCAAAACCCAAAAAAAAACAAAATATTAATTTACTTTTTGGTGGGGCCGGACCTTTTCAAAAAAACAAAAAAAATTAAACCAAATTTAAAAAAATATTTTTAAAAACTTAGGAAATTTATACCTTTTTGAACTTTAAATGCCGTTTGGCAAAAGGGGCATTAGGGTTTTTGGACTGGTGAATTGTATTTAAAAAGCCAAAAGGGGGGGATGGTGTGTTAATTGTTTTAAAATTTACCTGTTTATTCAGCATCGCATAGGAAACCAGTATTATTTAAATTCAATATTGATTTACATCTTTTTTTTTAAAAAAAAAATGCTTTTTTCCCTTTATTTTTTTTTTAAAAGTTTTTCCCTAAAATGTAAAAGTTTCCAGTTTTTATGGGTTATTATAAATGGAAGATTTTTTGATTTGTGCAATTCTTTTTTTAATATATGTTTTTGTTTTTTTTGCGTTTGGTTAATTCTGGAAGTTTCACCTATATAAAATTTTTAATTCAAGGGGATTTGATAAAACATTTTTTGTTTTTTGTTTATATTGTAGGGTTTTTTGTTTTTTTGGGTCTAATGGTGTTTTTTTTTTAAAAAAGGGAATATAAATTTTTACCTATTCGTTGAATTTTTTATTTAATATATAAAAAAAATTTTTCCCTTGGGGTTTTTTTATTTTGTCTTAAATTTTTGAAATTTTTTAAAAGCTTTTGTTGAAAAAACCAAAAAGATAATTATTTTGAACTAAAATATGTTTTTTATTTTCTTTTTTTTTGATCAGAACAAATTACAATTTTATCAAAAAATTTTTTACAACTTTTTTCCTTTTTATTGAGTTAAAAGTGGCCTGTTTTAAAATTTTTTAAAAAAATTTATATTTGCATTTTTTTGAACGGGGGAAACATGGGCTATATTTTTTTTTTTAATTTTATTTTTTAATTTTTCTTCAAAAAAAAAAAGAATAACAAATTACTTTATTTTCGTTACACTTTATATTTTCAGAACCCCCATGGGAAATAACCCATTTTGCATAGGGTATTATGGAAAATATTAAATTTGTTTACGTTAATGGTTTTGGGGGGAAAAAAATTAAAGGTCCCAAAATTTTATATAATTAAACAAACAAAAAATAAGAATGTGGTGGCCAAATTTTTTTATAACATTTTACAAAGCTGAAGTAAAAATTTAAAATTAAATTTTTTTCTTTTTCCATATACAAATAAAGCCAAAATCCTTCAAATACCAGAACGTCGAAAAAAGTTATTACCATCTGTTTAAAAATTTTTTGGGGGTTTCGTTTGGAATCTTTAAAACAACCACAAGAATTACCAAAAAAAAAAAAAAAAAAAGTTTGGCTTGTTTTTTTGCCAAGTGTCACAAAAATTTTACACACATATGCCGACAAAGAAATAAGGCGTCTCTGGCTCTTTAGGGCCCAAAAAAGGGTTAA